>LBNU01016978.1:0-21531 GCA_014162995.1 Artemisia annua | reverse complement strand
TTCGGCCCTCCCATTTAATGTTCTTCTGAAACAAAAATTGTTTCAGCCCTCTCAAGAAATTTTGTCTAGCTCCGCCACTGGTTGAGCTTATATGTTGGATTTGATGAAATGTTGGGCCACAGGGCTATGGTTGGGCCAGTGGTGATGTGGATGGTGTTCCCTGGGTTAGACTCCGGTTCGACAGTATTAGTGAATCCTGATAAACCTTGTACCGAAAGGAAGCAGGTAAAAGGCGGTGTGTTTCGATGGTAAAAGTTGAAGGTATAAAAAAGGTAGAATTGTGGCTATAGTTAAAGGGGAGGCCCATGGTGGTTTGGGTTTGCAAGGGAAATTGTCGAGTGTGCAAAGTGCAAACACAATCCCACATTGATAGAACTATAATCTCAAAATTAATATATAAGCTTGATGGACTACTATTTCTATCACTTGTTATTAATGGAACCCTAGTTGAGCTTATATGTTGGACTTACCGAGGAGCTCGGGCATAAGAATCTAACATGATACTCGTATAAAAGTATAAACCATAAAGCATTCGATTATCATTTTTGGTGGTATTAGGCTATTTGCTCCATCCCTTCATTCATATATTCTACATAAAGTGGTGGTCCAAAATTATTGGATAAATAACCAATTGAGTGCAACATAGATAGAAAATGAAATCCGTTAATTAATGGTCTCTGCATTCTTAGGATTCGTGGCTATATGATACATAGCTTGTAGCATAGCTAAACATGAAATAGTGGAACATGAGTACATGACAAGCAAATGCGCCTACAAGTATCTACTGAAGCATATACTATATACTTAGGATTCGCCCATCATGCTCAAATGCGCTTAGATATTATTCTGCTTATTTCTGCTACAAACCTATACAACTCTGAAGCATGTATTATATACTTGCACGCTACCGTCAGATGTCATTCTCCGATTAGCATATAGAAGTTAACAATGTATACTCTTATAAATGCAGACGGGTGTTAGAAGATTTTACCTACATGTCTATTATTTCTTAAAGTAATACATTAATATAAAGTATAAACAGTGTCAGTATCCAACAAAATCCAGTGATGCATCATCCAAGTGAATGGGATTGGCCAAAATGGTGCATGTTATGTGGATAGGCCTTTTGATAAATAAGACCCTACACTAAGGCACTAAAAGTCACTAACCATTTGGTCAACTTTGACATACAAAACTTTGGTGTCACAATGTGAGGACAAGATAGAGAAAACATGCTGCTCCATCTGTAGTAGTGGCCCAGTTTCTATGTAAAAGTATTAATTTCATGTGCTGAGTTTGTATTATTATGGATTTAAGGCTCGTAACTGTGCTTTTTCAACAAACAACAATCAAATGGAAAATCATCCCTTTGAGGTCCAAATATGGGCCCAATTCTCAGATAAACTTTATTAGTCTCTAAATGGATTTGAAATAAGGCCTGACAGTTTAGGCCTGGCATAGCCCGGTATGCATAAAGGCTACAAAGTTATCACACCAAATATTTGGCGACAATGTATTTTGGAACATTTTGAAGAAACTAGTGTTTAGTGTTTGGATTAGCGTTTTGGATTTTGTTTAAATGCTAGCAAACGCTAGTTGTATATGATCTTTTTTTTTCTATAAAGAAATGAACCATTGTAGAAATTGTCTTTAAAAGTTTACAAATGAGTCTCCCAATGATGCACGGTTCGATTCTTGGTAGGTTTAAGAAAAATTTCAAGTTGACATTGCATTAAGGATATCCAGTTCTGAACGTACATTAAATGAAAAATAAACTATACATCTTTAATTAAAAATAGGAAAAGTTATAACTTTAGCCCCTACGAGTCAAATGATCCGATAGCATAACTGCAAAAGGAGTCGTAGTCTCATAGACTCGTAGGAGATTTTTTTTTTTTTTTTCCTCCTCCTTCTTAACATCGACTCGCAGGAGATTAGATGAGATCATCATAGCTATATATCTATGTATATTATAGGTCTTATATCAATTTCAATTCGTTATTACACTTTTTTAAGACCAAGTTCTCATCTGTAGTTGGAGGGCCACCAGGCTACCGCTATGCTACTACCTCGTCGGTTTAATCCACTGTTACACTATATTTTGTGCTAAGTTAGAAAAATCATCATCATTTTATTTTATTTTTTATGAAATTTTATA
Organism: Artemisia annua; assembly: GCA_014162995.1. NCBI lineage: Eukaryota > Viridiplantae > Streptophyta > Magnoliopsida > Asterales > Asteraceae > Artemisia > Artemisia annua. The sequence continues at coordinate 19,373 of LBNU01016978.1, read as the reverse complement.
AATCCTGAAATATAAATCTAGTTTTTTGTTTTTTGTTGTTGTTGTTGTTGTTGTTGTTGTTGTTGTTTTTTTTTTTTTTTTTTTTTTTTTTTTTTTTTTTTTTTTACTTTAAAATGGGTCATTTGGTCTAGACAAGCGAGGAGTTACAAGAAATGAATTTTTATTTTACAACATAAATTTTGACAATTGTACCAAGTATAAAATACTCCTAACATGGCTTGTTTGAAACTAATGTAGAGTATAAAATCAACTACTTTTTCGTAAACTTTTTTGGAGTGGGGGTGGCAAAAGAAGATGGAGACTTTTTGCATGATATTTTATGTTATATTTATGTTCTCTTTTTTCTGATTANCAACAATGTGAGGACAAGATAGAGAAAACATGCTGCTCCATGTGTAGTAGTGGCCCAGTTTCTATGTAAAAGTATTAATTTCATGTGCTGAGTTTGTATTATTATGGATTTAAGGCTCGTAACTGTGCTTTTTCAACAAACAACAATCAAATGGAAAATCATCCCTTTGAGGTCCAAATATGGGCCCAATTCTCAGAGAAACTTTATTAGTCTCTAAATGGATTTGAAATAAGGCCTGATAGTTTAGGCCTGGCATAGCCCGGTATACATAAAGGCTACAAAGTTATCACACCAAATATTTTTTTTATCACACCAAATATTTGGCGACAATGTATTTTTGAACATTTTGAAGAAACTAGTGTTTAGTGTTTGGATTAGCGTTTTGGATTTTGTTTAAATGCTAGCAAACGCTAATTGTATATGATCGTTTTTTTCTATAAAGAAATGAACCATTGTAGAAATTGTCTTTAAAAGTTTACAAATGAGTCCCCCAATGATGCACGGTTTGATTCTTGGTAGGTTTAAGAAAAATTTCAAGTTGACCTTGCATTAAGGATATCCAGTTTTGAACGTACATTAAATGAAAAATAAACTATACAGCTTTAATTAAAAATAGGAAAAGTTATAACTTTAGCCCCTACGAGTCAAGTGATTCGATAGCATAACAGCAAAAGGTGTCGTAGTTTCATAGACTCGTAGGAGTTTTTTTTTTTTTTTTTTTTTTTTTTTTTTTTTTTTTTTTATCCTTCTTAACATCGACTCGCAGGAGATTAGATGAGATCATAATAGCTATATATCTATGTATATTATAGGTCTTATATCAATTTCAATTCGTTATTACACTTTTTTAAGACCAAGTTCTCATCTGTAGTTGGAGGGCCACCAGGCTACCGCTATGGCGCTATGCTACTACCTCGTCGGTTTAATCCACTGTTACACTATATTTTGTGCTAAGTTAGAAAAACCATCATCATTTTATTTTATTTTTTATTTTTATTTTATTTAATTTTATTTTTGTATCATATTACATAAATATGAAATTTTATAAATCCTGAAATATAAATCTAGTTTTTGTTTTGTTTTTGTTTTTTTTTTTTTTAACTTTCAAAATGGGTCATTTGGTTTTAGACAAGCGAGGAGTTACAAGAAATGAATTTTTATTTTACAACATAAATTTTGACAATTGTACTAAGTATAAAATACTCCTAACATGGCTTGTTTGAAACTAATGTAGAGAATAAAATCAACTACTTTTTCGTAAACTTTTTTGGAGTGGGGGTGGCAAAAGAAGATGGAGACTTTTTGCATGATATTTTATGATATACTAGTTATAATGCCCGCGCACGCGCGGGTTTTTTTAAAATTTTTTGAATGATATATTTTTATTTATTAAAAAACTAATAATTTAATTTTTATTTTGTTTGATTTATGATTTTTAATTGTAGTTTTTTATAATTAAAGATAATCATTTAACTCTTATCTATATTTTTTGTATTTATCTTCTACTTGTATAGTATATCAACAAAACGAATTTAAAAACTTATAAATTAAATAATAATTAAAATATTGCCTAATAAGGAAATATTCTTTTTTTCAAAATGACAAAGTACCCACTAGGGGTTTTGTTTTATTATATAAGAGATTTATGTTCTCTTTTTTCTGATTAGTGTAGTGAAAGGTGATAATCTACTCTTCGGCCGAAGCAGTATAGGTTTTTTCGGACTTGGCGAGCAACGTCCTTCGACATCTATATAGACGACAAACACGCGTGACGCGTTAGCCTCGCTTTTAGTTTTATCCCAAAACCAAGCTCCGCCGTGAGAATGGGTAATAGATATAGATCGAACGGTTAAGTAATAAACGTGGGAGTAAAACGTGTGTGAATTAATTGGTTGAACATTAAATGAGATTAGGATGTTTATACTGCCCCACTATTGTATCTGATAACATAGGGATGAAGCAAGCCAAGCCATGCCTAGTCTAGGTGCTAGACGGTCAATCCATGTGGGAGACAATGTCCCACAATATCCGGGATGGCAAAAGTTCAATATAGATTTCATGTTTGTCATAGATCCAATGAACCAATCTTAGCAATTTATTTTTTTTTGATCAAAACAAAATAAATAAACTTTCACACTCTTTTAAAAAAAATAAATATCTCGCAAACCGTTAATCGTTATGTGAAAAAAAAAATCATACCATCGCGACGATAATTAAATTATCTTTCTATAAATATGCACTTCTATATACTTTCGGCGATTTTTTTTTTCAAATCTCAGCCCAGAAAAATCACACATGATTTGCAAAAATCACATGTGATTTTTACAAATCACATTTGATTTTTCTGAGTGAAAATTTTGAAAAGAAAAAAAAGTTCGTCGAAAGTATAGAGAAGTGCTTATCCATAGATAGATAATTTAATTCTCGTCGCGATTGTGTATTTTTTTTTTCTTGAAGGTTTACCGTTTTGCAAGATATGTTGTTTTAAAAAAAATGTGAAAAATGGGTTTTTATTAATTTTGATGCAAAATGGATGGCTAACATTAGTTCTTTAGATCTATGACAAATATGAGATTTATATTGATCTCAACTCTATCCGGGATAGGCGGCTTAAGTATCATCCTTAGTACAGACTGTTGGGTAAAAGGATCTTTTGAGTAAAATAATGATCTTCTTCTATTGTGGTCCTTCGGCTTGTGTTCTTTCGGATCCATGTTCTTCGGACACGTATAGACACTTGTCGTCCAGCACGTCATCCGGACATATACACCAACATGTCCCCTCCACCAAGTATGGTATTATCGGTAGAATACTGATGATGCATACTTAGAATTTTGCTCCGATATACTCTAATCATTATTTACATTTTCTTTATTTATTCAGAAGGTTCAACCTGATGGGCCTAAATGGCCCGATTAAAGTATCATGTCAAATGGGCTTTGCNCAAAATCACATGTGATTTGATGTTTACAGATCACATTTGATTTTTCTGAGTGAAAATTTTGAAAAAAAAAAGTTCATCGAAAGTATACAGAAGTGCATATCCATAGATAGATAATTTAAATCTCGTCGCGATTGTGTATTTTTTTTTTAGCTTGAAGTTTACCCGTTTGCAAGATATGTTGTTTAAAAAAAATGTGAAAAATGGTTTTTTATTGATTTTAATGCAAAATGGATGGCTAACATTAGTTCTTTAGATCTATGACAAATATGAGATCTATATTGATCTCAACTCTATCCGGGATAGGCAGCTTAAGTATCATCCTTAGTACGGACTGTTGGGTAAAAGGATCTTTTGGGTAAAAGAATGATCTTCTTCTATTGTGGTCCTTCGGCATGCGTTCCTTTGGATCCATGTCCTTCGGACACGTATAGACACCTGTCGTCCAGCACGTCATCCGGACATATACACCAACATGTCCCCTCCACCAAGTATTGTATTATCGGTAGAAGACTGATGATGCATACTTAAAATGTTGCTCCGGTGTTACTCTAATCATTATTTACATTTTCTTTATTTATTCAGAAGGTTCAACCTGATGGGCCTAAATGGCCCGATTAAAGTATCATGTCAAATGGGCTTTGCGATGATGAATAAGTTAAAACGTTATAATATACCTCGAGGAATGAGACAACGCCACATGTCTTTCTGCCAGAGATTGTGTGGTCGAGATTGCTCCACGTCTCGTGTCTGATACGACGCGAGGTTTCCTTTTCCCCATATCGTCTATAAATACCCTTTCTCTCTCATTCTTACATTTTCACTTTGACTATTACTCTACTGCCGAACAAAATACTTTGCTTCGTCTCTTTTTGTCTGGTGCGGTTCGTCCTGTTTCCTTCTGTTTATTTATTCTTCCGTCTAAACCTTTGGTATCCCTTAGATGTCTGACAGCAAACCAGGAGAGACGGAACATGTCGTTCCTAAGTTTGATATTCGTATATCCACATCCCTAATGGGTAAGAAGAGTTAGATAAGATAGTTAGGACAAACGAGATCCCCTTATACCTAAACCCTCGGCTTCCACCCTCCGGTATGACAATGGACCAATTACCGAGCAACGCCATAGGGATCTATGTTAAACAACTCGATCTGGGCGGCATTTAGATTCCCCTTTCTACCTTTTTACCGATTGTGATCAAATATTTCCTGGTTCATATTTCACAGTTAGCACCGATAGGACTAAATCGAGCGACCATGTTTGTGATCTGGTGTCGAAGCCTTCATATTCGGTCATCCGTTCCTTTTTTATGGTTTTTTATAATGTCACAACTCACAATTTCAGGTCATATTCCAAACCTCGACAATTTACTATTCACAAATTTCAATCCATCATTTACAATTCATCATTTCACGTAAACTAGGTTTACGGGTATTCATTTCGCGAAACCATGGAGGTTAAGTCGCGTGATCATAAGATATCATTCAAAAATGCATTTCATAGACTAGAGTTAGTCTACATTTCATCACTACATCATTTGCATACTATCCCACTCGTAGGATTTATATAATTTCAATTTACATATATTTATTTTTATTAAATAAATGATAACGCGCGATCAATAATTATAAACAATACATCCGACACTTCCCACAATGGTCCTAATATATTTCTACACTCATTATAATGTTTCAAAAATTTTAAAAGTTACTTTCTCAATGTTTTGAGAATTTATTTACTTTAAACTATCAATTACATATAACTACGACAGTATTCGTAATAACAAAGCAAAAGTTATTGAAACACCCACTATCTAAAAAAATTATACTTTTATAATTTTTACAATTTTATTTTGTCACAATGGTTCCATTAAAAATTATTTCTAATTAACCCGGTACCCGAAAACAAAAAAACTATACACTAAACGGTACCCCGTAAACAATATTTCGACAAAAAGCTAAACACAAAACCAACCACACCTAGGTGGCCGGTTTTGGGTGTCCTAGGGACACATGCCCACTTTGGTTTACTTCCCAAATTATTTAACTTAAAAATCCTACACCTAACTAAACACATACATGCAAACTCAAATATTTTTAGATAAAAAATAAAAAGTTTTCTTCCTTTCCTCTTTTGTGTGCTCGGCCAAGGTTCAAGAACAAAGAAGAACCCATCAAATTTTCGAGATCAAGTTTTATACAAGTCCCATTAGTAACCTACTTTAAGGTTTTGAAATAAAAACCTTTAGGTTAATTAGGTTTTTCATCACATCTTCCATAATCCTTCAAAGTGAGTTTACCAAATTCTTTTTCATAATTTTATTAAATTCTTGCAAAGTTCAAGTTATTTTATTACTAGAATTACATGCATGTGCAAATTATACCACTCCATATACACTTTTATATCATTTTTAGCCTTAAAAATATGAAATATGTAAACCCTTGGTAGATTGACTTGGTTGGTGATGTGTAGGAACCCATGACACCCTAAGAAGGTGTATGGTAGATTAAGGGATGTTTTGTTGTTGTTGGTGATGGATTTGGACAAGTTACAAACTAGGAAAAACTATTTTTAACACTATATATATATATATATATATATATATATATATATATATATATATATATATATATATATATATATATATATATATATATATATATATATATATGATACTGTCCCTATTTGCAAAACGTGGTAAACTCAGTATATATATATATATATATATATATATATATATATATATATATATATATATATATATATATATATATATATATGCTACTGTCCCTATTTGCAAAACGTGGTAAACTCAGTAAGTATTGACTAATTTTGGACCAAAGAATTAGAAAATACATTCAAAAACGAAATCATGGCCGCTTGAACGGATAAAAACGGACTTATGACGAAAAAGTTATGCTAAAAACAAGTTACACATTTATTTTATTTTTCAGAAAATATAAGTGCTTATGCAAATTTTTATATGTATAAAACATGACACTAGTCATTAATAAAATGTACCGACTTGTTAAAAATTCACTCGTGCACTATAATACGAAACCATGGATATATAGAACGTAGAAAATGAGTTTATAACGACCAAAATATTCGCATTTATAACCCGATAACTCTATTATATTTTGACAGCCTCTATTAGAAATATATTTTACGTACTAGAAATTATACTTTTCAAGTAACAACAATGGAGAGCCGTGTTTCTTACCCGTCGAAGCACGTACGATCAAAGGTTTATTAATACTATTATTTTAGATATTATTCCAAGTTTTCAAAACGCCGAGTTCAAACACTAACATTTTATGCACAATATTACACGACTAGTTTTAAGACGCTAGTTGGACATATTTTACCAAGTTATGAAAAATATTAAATTTCAACAATAACTATTATTTTCAAATTACGAGTGGTATAGATAGCACATGTATGTACATTCACTACATCAATTCATAATTTAAAGTAGATCATATTCATTCATATTAGGTTGCGGCTAGTGTTCGCGCCTTGTTGCCACGTCCATTACATATTCATTGTTCCATCACTACAGGTGAGTTTTCATAGCCCCGTCTACATTTTTTTTATTGTTTTCAAATCCCACGGGGGAGAATACATTGCACCATTTTCCATACGGGCCTAAGTATCAAATTCGTGTACATTGCTTAAGTTACCGCATTGCCTTATTAAGGTCCCCTATTTATCATGAACCGTTAATTATGTGTAAGCGAGAGTGAGTGGATAGATCTATTGAGGGTGACGCCTCCATCCGCGTTGGTTATACCAACAGTCAAACGGATGCATTTCATTTTTATTCATATTAGAGTGTCTGGCAAAACACTCTGGAGGGGCATTTTCATCAGTCTAGCTTCGGGCTATTGTACTATTTTTCATGAGACTTATGTCTTACCCATTATACTTGAGGTTACCGTATAACATTCATTTTCATAAACCTATGATTTCTTACCAACATTATTGTTGACCGTTTTTAGCAATGTATTTTCAGGTAATTAAGACATCTCATGTTGGCATGCATTTTGGACCTACATGGAGTCGCGTTGTCGACGCATCTCACCTTTTATTTCATGCACTTATGTAATGTTTGGTCATGTTGAACTTGTTTTCATGAACTTGCAACACCATTTTGGGACCTTATTTTGTAAACTCTGAATGTTTTAATGATCAAACGATGTATTTTCAAAACGACACTTTAGGTCGTTCAATATAACCATTGTATGAGATGTCATGAACGTTACACCCAAGTATTTTATTCCGCTGCCAATCAGGTAAATTCAGGGTGTGACAGATTGGTACCAGAGCAAAGGTTATAGCGAACTAGGTTGTCCTTATACCCTAGACTATAACTACCCCACGATAGCATCTCATCATTACATCATAAGTGCATATTCATTATTTATGTGATTTCATTACTCAGGTTATTCATTTCATTTCACATTGATTGTCACAGAGACATGTCTTCTGATTCACACCCTATCATACTCTCTTCAGACACTGACATTGAGGATGTCATGTCATCTTCCACTGCTATTGCACCACCTGTTCATTCAGTACCACAGTCGCCACTTTTGGCATCTGGTGAGGACACTGAGCCCTTTGAGGAGGGTAAGGTTACCCCCACTCCACATATTTCTCCCATTGCACCACCATCAGTTACATTGGCACCTTCAGATCCATCATTTCATGCTACTTCTGTTCACTCAGGATAGACTCTTCCACTCCGCCGTCGCAAGACGCGCCAGACTGCTAGGAAGAGGGTACACCTTGTTACCCTCACTCCTAGGATACCCACTATTCATACACCACCATCACCATCAGTTACACCTACCATTGCTCCTACATCTACTTTACACTTTCCGCTCAAGAAGCGTGCGAGGTTCACTACTCTAGCATCACCCACTACTGAGACTTCGGATATTCCACCACCTACCCAGTATCACATAGGTGAGAGCTCTTGGGCAGCTGCCGCGAGAGAGCCTACTGCTGTCACTTTGGATGCCCAGTTAGGAGACCAGCAGGGTCAGATAGATAGATTGAGATATCAGGTAGACGAGTTCTTACTAGTCGACTTGAGGTGGTCGAGGAGGATGTTGAGGGTTTGGTCTTAGGTAGGGTTGGTATTGACGTGTCTTATCAGGGGTTAGAGACGTGTCAGTTGGAGGATCACGAGCAGATTGATCAGTTGAGAGATGAGTTGCCTGAGATACGTGATAGAGCCCAGATGACCCAGGAGAAGCAGGGGCGTCAGGCACAGGAGTTAGCATTGGTTCGGGAGAGGTTGACTATTGTGGAGAGCAGGGAGGCTGCCCGTCAACTTCGAGTGGAGCATTTGGAGGAGATTATCGTCATGATGGACAGGGAGATCCGCCGTCTTAGGGGTGGACCTGTTGGAGCACCCGGAGGCGCCTAGACATAGACTTGTATTATGTAGCTTTTACTATTATCCTAGTCCCGAGGTGTGGGACATAGTTTAAAGAACTTGTTGTCTTTTGGTTGTTGTACAAACAAATGTATCAAGTATGACTCTACTATGTAGGAATGGTTGTGCTATCTATTATATCGGTCCATGTAGGCCGAAATTTTCATGTATTATATTCATGTGTTGTGATTGTATTTATACATGTTGTGGTTGTATTTATACTTGTTGTGGATGTATATACATGTCGTGGTTGTATATATTTTGTATGATGATCATTTCTAGTATGATTTCTCATGGTTGTATTCCGTTGTGATGCCACCGAAGAAAGATAAGGCTGCACCGGCCATGACACAAGCTGCTATCCGAAAACTTGTTAAGGATAGCATAGCTGAGGCACTAGTGGTCGAAAGAGCTCCTGTTGCTGCAAGAGCTGCTGAGGCCACTTCTCAGGTGGAGACATCTGGGCAGGCTAGTAATGGAACTAATGGACGTAAGTGTACGTACAAAGACTTCAAAAGTGGTGATCCTATAAAATTCAAAGGCACTGAAGGAGCCACTGCTATGATATGTTGGTTCGAACATACCGAATCTGTATTTGATCTATGCAACTGCCCTGAGGAATCCAAGGTAAAGTTTGCTGCTAGTACTCTTCTTGATGAAGCTATGTCATGGTGGAATTCTTATACAAAGCCCATAGGAAAGGAAAATGCCCACAAGCTTACATGGGATGAATTCAAGAAGTTAGTGACTAAGAAATTTTGTCCACGCACGGAAGTGAAAAAGTTGGAGATAGAGTTTTATGAACTAGTGACCGTGGGAAATGATATTGAGACATATATCAGGAGGTATCAAGAGTTGGCTGCTCTATGTCCGTCTATGGTTCCTGATAATGAGAAGTTGTTGGAGAATTTCATTGGTGGTTTACCCGAAAACATCCGTGGTGATGTGATTTCCTTTGACCCGCAAACAATGGATGAGGCGATCAGGATGTCCCAGAAACTTATGGCTCAGATTCTAAAGAAAGGAGCATCTGCAAACAACAACAGCAACACCAACCGTAACCGTAACTACAACAACAACACCAACAACTACCGAAACAACAACAACTACAACAATAACCGAAACAACACCAATCCTAACGACAACAAAAGAAAGTGGGACAACAACCAGGGTGGCAATGCTACTCAACCACCACCCAAGAGACAAGAGGCTGCAAAGGCCTATGCTGCAGGTCCAGCTGAGAAGAAGGGTTACAATGGTACTTTACCCAAGTGCAACAAATGTCAAACCCACCATAACCCTGGAGATTGTCCAAGACCTTGTGGTAACTGCGGAAGGGTCGGTCATCCGACTAGGGAATGCAAAGCTCCGCGTGTGGCGGATAATCGGAGACCCCCAGTAACATGTTTTGGTTGTGGAGGAGCTGGACACTTCAAGAATAACTGCCAAATGGGAGAGAATCAAGGGTAGCCATAATGCTTCAACATAAGGAGTTCATGTTTTATTATGCAAACCATAGTTCGAGCCCTCTAGGGTTGTATCTTTCTTTTGTACTTTCCGTTAGTACGTTGACATAATCTGGTTGTAATAAGCACTTTTCCATCCAATGTAATATCTATCTTTTCTTATCTCCGCGATAATCATAACCTTCGTTTATTCCAGTTTCTATTTCAATTGCTCAATTTTCAATCGTTTCGCAACATTATGCCATTGTCTTAGCAGGGATTAGGCCGATTTCATTATTGACGGATTAGTAGACTATTACCATTCCATAAGATTCACCCACGTATCCAATGAACCATTCAATGAATTTTATTTCAAGCTATTTTACCATCATATGTTAAAAATTGTTCTACGGAATTTTAAAATAAGCTATTTCGTTACCACCCTATAAATCGATTTTCTGTCATTATAAGCATTTAATACCATTACACGTAACAATTTTCATGATACCTTGAAAAGAATTATCTGGGAAACCATTTTTCAGAACAATACGTTGAACACCATCTAAAACTTCTGAGAAAAGTAATGTTATTTTACTGAACCGATCATCGCATCATTAGTCCTCAATTATACATAGCCTGATCAACTATGTATAATTCAGGAAGGATTATGTCATGAAGAAAATAGTCACATTTTCAAGAAATATTAACAACAATCTTCATTCAAAAGCCTTGTAAACAAATAGAATTTTTCATGAACATCCCTTTCAACAAACCCTCTTTGGATACGTACACTGCTTGTCACTCATTCAGCCATTAAGTTGTATATTTCCATTGATTTCTCTAGGAGAGACTTTCCATCTACGAGCAATATTTCATGACATAAGAAAACGATGAAAGGATAGACGAACCTCCTCAAACTTCTAGCAATTCCTTTAAGATATTCTCTTTCCAATCGGATACACATGCTCTACCATCCTTAGATCAACAAACCTTAAAGAGAACTATCTGAGCACTATAGGACATACTCAGCACCGTATAACCAACTTGAATTGTTCAGGATAATCTTTTGATATTTGCGGATTTTACCTTCAACAATAACCATCACAGGAATATAAGATCGCACCATTTAAGACCACCCTATGGTCAAAGAACCCATTTACACATTTACAGACCGAAATCGGAAAGTTAAATTCACTGGTCTAAGAACTAAATGGTGAAACAACAAAGGAAATTTTACAAGTCAAGAATCAGTTACAAGCGATAAGAAACCGATAGAAGTTAGGTTGGTGCATGACGTACATCATTCGGATTGGGTATCCCTGAACAGCAAACCATCCAGATTCGAGCGGGAAAACGAACTAAGTTGAAAGCTTTGCCTTGGAAAGGCATGATGCAATTTTGGAACGCGAGAGATTGAGCCCTCGGTATTGGACCATTTAAGATTCTTTTAGAATCGGCTGGCTGGCATACAAACTTGAGTTTCCACCAGAGTTCAGCAACATATATATAACCCATCTCACATTTCAAACCCCAGAAAGTGCCTCCCAAATGAATCACTCGTAGCATATTTCATTCCATTTCATTAGAAGAAATTCAACTCGACGATAAGCTTAAATTGGTAGAGAAACCAATCAAAAATCATGGACCGCAAGGTCAAACGGTTGAAGCAAGTCGAATTCCTATCGTGAAAGTTTGCTGGAATTCTCGAAGAGGTCCCGAGTTTACTAGGGAACGGGAAGACCAAATGCGACTCAAATATCCACATATTTTCACCGAGTCTACTTCAGAGACCAACACCAGCTGAATTCAGGGACTGAATTCCTTTTTGGGTGGGCAACTGTCACAACTCACAATTTCAGATTATTTTCCAAACCTCGACAATTTACTATTCACAAATTTCAATCCATCATTTACAGTTCATCATTTCACGTAAACTAGGTTTACGGGGTATTCATTTCGCGAAACCATGGAGGTTAAGTCGCGTGATCATAAGATATCATTCAAAAATGCATTTCATAGACTAGAGTTAGTCAACATTTCATCACTACATCATTTGCATACTATCCCACTCGTAGGATTTATATAATTTCAATTTACATATATTTATTTTTATTAAATAAATGATAACGCGCGATCAATAATTATAAACAATACATCCGACACTTCCCACAATGGTCCTAATATATTTCTACACTCATTATAATGTTTCAAAAATTTTAAAAGTTACTTTCTCAATGTTTTGAGAATTTATTTACTTTAAACTATCAATTACATATAACTACGACGGTATTCGTAATAACAAAGCAAAAGTTATTGAAACACCCACTATCTACAAAAATTATACTTTTATAATTTTTACAATTTTATTTTGTCACAATGGTTCCATTAAAAATTATTTCTAATTAACCCGGTACCCGAAAACACAAAAACTATACACTAAACGGTACCCCGTAAACAATATGTTGACAAAAAGCTAAACACAAAACCAACCACACCTAGGTGGCCGGTTTTGGGTGTCCTAGGGACACATGCCCACTTTGGTTTACTTCCCAAATTATTTAACTTAAAAATCCTACACCTAACTAAACACATACATGCAAACTCAAATATTTTTAGATAAAAAATAAAAAGTTTTCTTCCTTTCCTCTTTTGTGTGCTCGGCCAAGGTTCAAGAACAAAGAAGAACCCATCAAATTTTTGAGATCAAGTTTTATACAAGTCCCATTAGTAACCTACTTTAAGGTTTTGAAATAAAAACCTTTAGGTTAATTAGGTTTTTCATCACATCTTCCATAATCCTTCAAAGTGAGTTTACCAAATTCTTTTTCATAATTTTATTAAATTCTTGCAAAGTTCAAGTTATTTTATTACTAGAATTACATGCATGTGCAAATTATACCACTCCATATACACTTTTATATCATTTTTAGCCTTAAAAATATGAAATATGTAAACCCTTGGTAGATTGACTTGGTTGGTGATGTGTAGGAACCCATGACACCCTAAGAAGGTGTATGGTAGATTAAGGGATGTTTTGTTGTTGTTGGTGATGGATTTGGACAAGTTACAAACTAGGAAAAACCATTTTTTAAACNACCAAATTCTTTTTCATAATTTTATTAAATTCTTGCAAAGTTCAAGTTATTTTATTACTAGAATTACATGCATGTGCAAATTATACCACTCCATATACACTTTTATATCATTTTTAGCCTTAAAAATATGAAATATGTAAACCCTTGGTAGATTGACTTGGTTGGTGATGTGTAGGAACCCATGACACCCTAAGAAGGTGTATGGTAGATTAAGGGATGTTTTGTTGTTGTTGGTGATGGATTTGGACAAGTTACAAACTAGGAAAAACCATTTTTAACACTATATATATATATATATATATATATATATATATATATATATATATATATATATATATATATATATATATATATATATATATATATATATATATAACAGGAGGCGTTACACGTAGATAAATCAAGAAAATGCCACCTCATTGCCCAGTAATTGTCATTAGCAGCCATGTCATCAGTTGTTGCCACGTAAGCAAGTTTTACCATTTATTTATGCCCGGTCATCACAAATTTTTGCCACCTAAGCATAATTTCAATGAATTAACGTTTTGCCATTTATTAAATTAAAAATTCGGATTTGGTTTTCAAAAAATGCTACTTGCAAGATTCGAACCTAGGTATTGGCATTCACACACAAGTATGTCAACCAGTGGAGCACGTCAGGTAATGTGATTTGATAATTGAAAACAATTATGTCATGCTTTAGTAACTATTGCATTCCCTAATAGATATTCATAAACCTCTAAATTATATAGCATATATCTCTACCACTTAAAACCCTAATCTCACGTTCCTTCATAATATACCTTTTCTCCAAACCCTAATTTTATCTTTTCCTCATCCTTATTGTTCCGCAATTCTCTCACGCTCTTCTTCTTTTTGTGTGTGCAGGTTTGAGAATACAAGGTGTTCTATGGAAATAGCATGGTAAGTTTGATCAAGTAACTTAAAACATAGTTTAGAATCGTGTTCATGTTTGTGTATTTGTGTTCTTATGGTTGTATCTGGCAGAGTTGCAATTCCAGACTCTCATTCTTTCAACTTAAGTATGTTAAAGGTAATTCGTACTTATATATGCATACAAACATTGACTGCTCAGCTCTTGTGGATGCTGTTGTTAGCAGACAGGTCTCAGTTGTTCGTCTCCTGTTGCAGGTAACTTTTTTGTTTTTAATTTACAATTATCGCTTATAATATGGACAGTAAATTGATTTATTATCTTGATATCATACATAATGTAGCATGAACTGGTATTTGGCTTATAATCGTAAACATGTGCGTGTGTGCTTTAATCATTTTTTTTTTCTATAGCAAAAGTGACATGGTCATTGATAGTCTTGATCGACTCATCACAGCATGGGTTCGACTCATCACAGCATGGGAAGAGCGTAAAGAATCAGTGGTCGTAGAGGGTGTTCACTTGAGCCTTAACTTTGTGGTATAATAATTTAAATTTTATAAAAAAGTTTTCCCTTTAAGACATCTGTTTTTTTGTAATTTAAGGTCTAATGCAAATCAGTCAAGTGTAATCATGAAGGAGAAATTGTTGGCATGACAAGGTTGTATGAGAATATGGAGAGTGCAGATGGTGATTCCGAAGTGGTACCATACTCAATTTTTTGGATAATTAGACTGCCTGATAAATCCATATTTGATTATCGATCAGTTAGTTTTGTGTGAAACTATACAAGTAAGTTACTCTCTTTTTATATAAAACATCACCTTTTTTTGGAACAGACCAAAAAGAAGACCGTTATTAGGTTTTTTTTTGTTGATTGAAGTACAGTTTTACTTTTTCGGTGATTGTAATTTTACCAACATCGCAAGTTTTGGTAGTTTTGTTTTAGTATAATGTTCTTTCACCGAATTGGTTATTATGGATTGGTGCACAAAAATGAGGTAATTTGAAATTTTCAATCAGAATACTTGTATTCGCGATAATTAATGCCAGTTAGGGAGTTTATTAGAGAGTCTACATTAGAACTATTATGCTGATGTAAAAGTTGAGAAAACTGTTGATTACTTTTTATTAACTATTACTTGCTAATTATTTCTAATTAGTAGCATTAGTCACATGAAAGGATCCGTTTGTTTAGTTTATTTGGCAGTCCGGTTTAAATAGGGCTAATTTGATGATTGGTCTGTGTAACAGCTGTATGAATACCAATATAACATGGGCCTTCTCCTCATGGTCTCTAAGAATGAACAATTTGAAAAAGAATTATTGGAAATCAAGGAGCTAGCTCCTTAAGCGAGAGCAAACTGCGCATCATATTGCAATGTCGGAAGTGGAGAAGTGAAAGGAGAAGTTGAGGAAAGCATTAGGAGTTGAAAAACAATGTGTCAACCAGGTATCATCATCCTAACTTAGTTATATAAGTTTTTGTTAACTTAACCGAATCATGATGTCATTAGTACGGAGTAATATTTATATACACCTTTTAAGAACTGCAATCTTGCTAATGTCAACAGGAAGATATCAGAGATTATAAGAAAATCATCAGAGCTTGAGGAGAAAGAAATTTCACTACTGAGAGAGCGCATGTCACTTAATAATAAGTATGAGTCACCTTCTGTTAAATATTTGTACTCTGACAACATTATTTTTTGCGTATTGTTTCTTACATTTTTTTTTGGATTGTCAGGAGAGATGCACATGAACGAAATGTATCCAACCAAAGGGAGGACTTAAGAGAATGAGAGAGGAAGTTACAAGAGGGAGAGGAAAAGCTGGCTGAGGTTCGTCGACTGCTCAACCAAAGGGAAGAGCTTGCGAATGATATGGATAGAGTATTTAAACAGAAACAACTTGATCTTGAAGAAGCACAGAAGCGGATAGATGTGGCTAATTCGGAGTTGAAAATAAAGAAGATAATATTAGTACCAGGATCGAAAACCAAAGCTTAACGCAAGAGAACAAGTCCATTGAATATCATCACTGGAAAGTCTTATACATGATAATATAACCACTCACTCTCACGGCACTTTTGCTCATACCAAAACTTACAATTACAATTACAGGCGCGTTCCTCTTTTTTCTGTACTCAAGAAATTTTGTATTGTAATTATTGTTTTTTTATGTAGTTTCTTCATTGCTCGTATTTTTTTTTCACATGGACCATATATTCTGCAGGTAGAGATTCAAAACTTCTGGATGAGCACAAGTTCATGCTGGACTTTATGATAGCGAGGGGTTAAGACACACCGATTTGGAAAAGCAAAGTAAGATTCTTCAAATTTGTTACATTTTTAATCATGGTTTGTTTTTGTAAATAAGTTAATCATATATGCAAGGAATAATTTATTGTGGGTTTTTAACTGGGCGTAAAAGCATGGAGTGTCTTCATTTGTGATCTTCTGCCAATACTTTGCAAGAGCTGATAGCATTTGAGTTAATGTGATGATTAACATTCTTGCATTACCATCACACATCACTTTGTTGAATGTATATATGCTCACTGTCACAACACAAAGTTAATGGTAAAAAACTTCAATTTCAGTATGATTTCTTCTTATATCCCATTTGTAAAGATTAATGCTCATTTATAAAATTAATTTGATTTTCAGAGCGCTGAGATTGAAGCATATGATGTGGATGATCGTTCAGTTGAGGAGGTCGTTCGTACACATATATCTTCTGATGTTCTGTAATACCCCGTAATTTCACCTACGTCATTAACTAACGTTAAACACAAGTAATTTCTTTGAACGTTTAATATAACCCCGATTTTCTAAGGGTTCCATTTTTTTTTCGCTCTATTCATTTCAAATAGAGCACAACTTATGAGATATGGTCTGTGGCATATCTCATGATCTCACTCTCGACGGCTGACAGCGCATACCGTCACCCCCCACGCGTAACCGACACGAATCCTCACTATACACTAGGCCATTTATCCTCATTTTCTTTACTCTTGGGCTTCCAAACACAAACAGTAAACATCCAACCTTGCTTTCAAATTTTTCTTTCTTTTTCTTTGTTCGCTTTGCTACTCGACCACCGAAACGATCGACAAAACACTCAGTCACCCAAACACCCATTCTATATTTATTGTCATTTCCGTCCGCTCCCCTCCCCCTGTCTTCCGTTGTCCACTCCCCCGCCCCTCCCCCCCGCCGCCCCTCTAACATATAAACAATTATCAGTACAATATAATACTCTTTCAAACATGTAAACCTCTGGATCACTTATGTTTCTCTTATCCACACAACAAAGCATCCTCCTTTTGGTTATTTTAATATTTCTTGACCTTCGCTTTTTGACTGAGATTTATTAACTTTAAATCAAATCACTACATGTATGGATAAAAAAACTAAAGAGGAGAACAAGGCATGCACCTTTTCCCCTTTTTCTCCCTTTTTGGTCAAACAAGAAGCGAAGTCCATCCTTTTATTTTATTCCTTATAAACAAGCTTATAAGGAACATATAATATTCTACGAGCAACTCATTTTAGCGCAGAAATATACGCAAACACTTTTAACCGGTCCGACTTCACCACCTCAAAAATAACCGAAACACAGTACCAGCCACCTTTTCATTTCCTTTCTTCTTTTTTGGTTCTCTTTCTCGACAACACACCGAAAAACACAAAACACGAAAACATATCAACTTTGGCATATCACATGTACACTCCACACTCTTGCTCGATTTCTTCTTGGTTCGACCCACATGACCATAGAGCCAACCAACTCACACTTCAGTTGTCCCTCTTAAGGTACCTTTCCTTGTTACACCAAACCCACGACACAACGAACCCAACAACCTCACGCTTTTTCTTCTCCTTTGCGTACAAACTCGCCAAAAGCCACTTACATCCCTAATAGCAACTAAACAATCCCCTACTCCATACCCTTTTTTTTCTTCCTAAACTTATTTCCAAAGGTTATGTACTTCAACATAAACCAACCCATAGAATATAAGTCATCCCCTTTTTAATTAAAAAATTTGAGTTTAGTACATCCTAAGTTCAGCCCATGTCTCTCTAAACTAGCCTTCACGCATAAACTAATGCTTTCCTTTTTGAATCATCTGTTAACCAAGGTTTCCTTGTGTTCCTTTAACCCCAACAAAACCTATCCTTTTACTTATAATATTCACTTTATACATAGTAACATGTCTTCCCCTTCCCTCATTTGTCCCATTCGAAGTACCACCTAAACCATAACACCACCATCATCAGCCTCCACCCTTAACCCCTCCCATTCGATAAGACTAAACACTTTGAGCCACTTCTCTTTCTTCCATTCAAACAAGGGCTGACGCATACCAAGGCCTTCTGACCTCCTTTGTTCCTTCAGCATGATATCTCAAGCATGCTTTCCAAACCACTCTTAAAATATTCAAGGAACCATGTCTTGATTCGCTCTATCACAAAGCCGGTTCGAAAGCTCACTCATTCTCACCAACACTCTCAAAACTTCGCATAAATCAAATCACAAAATATTCATCTCTTCCCTCTTTGCTAGCTCGTCCGACCAGCACCACAGGGAATCGCACACAAGTTTTCTGGTTACATTTCTAAGCAATTGGGCCTTCAAGCAAATCTGATCGTGGGTTTCAAGGTATTGCTCGTCCTTGCGTCTTTTCTTTCTCTTGCAACTTGACATCTTCAGCCACCTTAGGGTGTTGTAAGTCGTTTACTCTCTTTTCAATACTTCATTCGTACTTTCATTTCATGGCATTGCATAATCACTTATTACACTAAATCGCGTAAAAACATACAAAATCTAAAACTCATCAAACACCACTCCGACACCCTTAGAAACCGCCTCGTAATTTTGATTTTTACGTGCAACACATATATATTTTTCGACAACTCATTTCTTTGACTAAACTAAACCGAATGTTGGCTAAACGTGCAATTTTATAACGTAAATATCAACCCTAAATAATCTAATCCTAAGCTCCATTCGACAGATTTCTATAAAGTCTTAAAACAGTTTTGGGGGCCAAATGGATAACGGCTCAAAGAATCCCTATAATTTTGAAAATTGAAATAAATTTCGAAACTGTTTTTAAATCAAAACTGATTTTTGACAGACTTTATAAGCTTACAAAATGATCAATTTTATAAAAATAAAGATACTTTTCGAAA
>LBNU01016976.1:5625-31664 GCA_014162995.1 Artemisia annua | reverse complement strand
CACTTTAAGCTTGTTTATGCTGATTCATCAGTGTACCACTAGCTTGTTGATTTCCTTGTTCAATTTTGATCCAGTGCAAATTAGTAGTTGTGAGTAGTTGTTTTGTGTTGCTTGAGCTTGATTGTGCTTGTATTTTGCTCTTAGTTGAGCTTATGTACCTTATTGGCCTAACTGCTATTTGAGTTCTTATTCATTCATCAGTGGTATGCTAAGCTTTGTGATTTCATGAATCTGTGTGATTATTAGCCCTAGAATTGTTGTTATTTTGTTTTGATTGCCTGAGGTTGTGTATGATTGTGTTTGTAATGGTTAGTGCTTATTTGGGCTGATTACTTATGTCATAATCTCACTTTGTACTACTTTAGTCCACTGTTGGTCATCATAGCTTGCATACCCATGAACACTTCCTCATTTCAGTTTGTTTGAATTGTTTTGAGATCCCATAAGCTTTTGTAACTTAGATCCTAGTTATAGGCTTGTTGAAATAGCTTTTGGTTTGAAAAGTTTTCATAAACCCACACTGAGCCAAACACTGACTCAGTGGCTTTCAAGCTTACTTCACAAGCCTCTCATTAGCTCAAACCTTGAGCTAAACCTATTTTTCTTGGTTCTTTGGGGAGCTAGCTGTGCTAGCTTACTGAATCCAGGCTTATTTATGGCTTGAGAGCTTTTGCCCCTAGCCAAAGCTAGGCCTGCAAAACCCTACAAGGACCTATTTAGTCCTGGGCTTATTTTGATTTGCTAATTTTGAATTTTCTCCTTGTTCAGTGTACCTTAGTGGTTTATTTAGCTCATTCTCAGTTCTTTTAACTTTTGTTTAGCTTATTTAGCCTTGTTTCTCAATTAGTAGCTTATTGGTAGACTAAAATCTCATTTTTACCCATATAAGCCCACTGTTAAGCTTATTGGGTTGCATTTGGCTTATTTTTAAGTTCTAACTAAGTTGCTTTCACAAAAGTCTCTCATTCTCAGTTGATAAACAAGTTTCAAAAAGAAAAATCAGAAAAATTATCATTTTAATTTTTAGTGATAGCTTCTATTTAATAGGATTTATCTATTTTATTTATTTTCTAATTTTTTTTTATTAAGTACTTAGTGGTTTTCATCTTTTTCCTAGGTTCCTGGTATCACATAGTATTTGTACAAATAATTTCATAATTTTATCTTTTTATTTGGTATTTTTAGTAATTAAAAGTAATTTAATTAGTTTTAAGTGAAAAACAAAAATAAAATCATTTAGTATTTAATTTTAATCTCTAGCATCTTTTTATATTTTTTCTAGCTTTTATTAATTAAATAATATTTTTAGAAAATATTTTCTTAATTATTACTGTTAATTTGCTATTATTCTTAATTAAATTAGTTTAATTAGCTTTTAATTAATAATTAAGTAAATAAATTCTAAAATAGTTTATTTATAAGTTTAGGAACTTTTCATATTTTTTTAGGAATCCTGTAATTGTTAAGTAGTTTTGTAAAAAGTTTGGTAATTTTCTAAATTAGTTTAGTATTTGTTTTAATTTAAATTAGTTTAATTAGTAATTAGTAATTAATTAATATTAAATAATTAAAAAGTCAAAAAAAATATTTTTCTTTCTCTTAAAATTTTCTTTTGTCATTAGAATTCTAAAAAAGTAATTTTCACATTTGTAGGACTTTATTTGCTCCCGTTTCACTTTTTATTTTGCGCGCTTGCGTTTATTTTAAATTCAAACGCGCGTTTATATATTTAAATCACGTTTCTTGGCTATCTGATCATCAGTAATTGTTCATATAGTGTTTTTAAGCTATTCTCAATCATAATCTCTTAGTGTAACCATAATAATCAAAATCCTGATCTTCCTGTTAAATCACCCGATCACAAGCACGTTTAAATACCATTCACACCTCGTCGGGACATAACAACCCGGGGATATTCTATACTCCTTGGTTTAGCATTGGCTCAATAGTCTGACCTTGTTGACCATCCCTTGGTCAATATTGGTTGACCATTTGAGGCCAATCAATAGAATCCTAACATAAGCTAAATCCGTCTTATTGTAGTGTCTTTCTTACCTATCGGGGTTTTTCTCTAGTTTGACTTCTAATCTTTAAAAATCTCTAAAATTTTCTATTCTTAGTTTCTATTTCCTCAATGATTTATTAGAGATAGCCTATCTCATTGATTCAAAGTTTCCTATATCTAATCTTACGTTTTTCTAAGGGTATCCTATGATCATTTCTAATCTCAAATACGGGAATCCTAAAGAGTGTAATTCGGGTTTTACTAAGAGGGGAAACTATTTCTGGAATCATAGTAATCTAAGGGAGTAGAAAGTAAAGATGGAAAGAATAGGGATATGCTTGTATATAACTATTATATACTTGCATATGGGAATAGTTAGGGGAAGATTCTCTAACTAGGGGAAGCTAAGAGATTTCAGAAAGACGAGAATTAGAGACGGAGGAAGGATAGTTTGTTGAATTCAGAATGAATTCAGATCTTCATGATGTAGAATAAAGATTCTCATCATTAGTATCATATGAAATAATAGGGGGAGTGATTTAAGGGTTTTAAGGTTTAAAATACGGAGAGGGTTGTATTGCATGACATACAATATCATGAAACAACAAGGAATAAAATTACAACCGCATAAGATCATAAATAACTTGTCATAACTTAAAGTTTAACAAGTTTCACTATTTATGACGTATGTGGTTGGGAAGAATAGGGGTTTTAGGCAGATTGTCGGGTATGAAAGGGAGGAAGTTTTTATAGGAAAAAGTAGATATAGAGAGTGGATTTTATTTGTCAGAGCCCACTTTATCAGCACTTACTAGTTACCTAAAGGGTAATATCCTATGTTTTACCTCATAATGCCTAAAGTTCAAAAACAATATTCCTAAGGAGTATTTTTCTATCTTATAGGGCTTACCTAACCTAAATTCTTAGGGGTTTATAATGAAACCTCGAATAGATCATAACAAGTATCCAACTTATTATGCTTCTTAAAGATGGTAAATTTTCTAGGGTTCGGGGTATCCTAAAGTATTCTAATCGGGATGGTCGGGGAGTAGGTTTTCTATCCTAAATAGTACTTAGGGATTTATGGCTAGGGCAAAGTAACACAACTTATCTTATATTATAGGCATCCTATCTTACATATTTCATACCTAACTAGTACCATCATTTATAGTACATATCCTAAGATGAAATTCTAACCTAAAACTTATAAGGTAATTAAAGTATACTAGTTGATGTTTTCTTCCTAAACCTTTCTAAAACTTAGGTGTTAAAGTCAGAAGGACTTCCTAAATCTAATCGATGAAGGACCTGGTTATCATCGATTATCTTTTCTAAAGTAGTAATCCTAAAGCGGGCATAGGCAATCTTATTGTTATGTTTCATTTGTTCCTTCTGAATTTTAGAAATCTGAGCACGGGTTTATCTAAGCTTAACCTTAAATTCACTAAAATCCTGTTGGTTTTCTACTTTCCTATCACTATGACTTTCTTCTATATTTTCTATAAGGTCGATAGTAAGCTCATCTAAACTACTTAAGATATCCTCAACCTGATCTTCCTGTTGTTTTAAGGGTGTCCTATGGGAATCTCCCCCAACCTCAAATTTCCAAGATGAGGTGGGAAGGTTTGTGGGGATATAGGGAGGCACTAATGTATAGGATTGTTTCTTAAATAGACTATGTTTACTATTAGGTAAGTGCGATAAAGGATGTGTGGGTCTCCTAGGTAACATTGGTCCTCCGGGAATAAAGTATCCTTGAGGATCAAATGTTGGTGAGGGCAAAACAGAGGGAAAAGGAATAGGGGTTGGTGAAGGAATATGTGGTGTGTTTGCATAAAAATCCCTTAAATGTTTTAGGTGTGGATCGTCTATAAAAGGTGTAAAACCTAAAGGTGTCGGGGTAACTATATTATTCCTAGAATCTTCTAAGGAGTCGGGGAAAAGGTGTTTAGGAGAATAATCTAGTACATTCAGAGAAGAAAGAGCATTCTCCGGATGTAAACTAGATGGAAAGAGGGTAGAATAGCGGGGAGTAGACGTAACTATATAATAGTAAAAATACTGTAAATCATTTAGCAGTTAAGCAATTATTTACTATACTAACCTTAGCACATATTGTTATGGAGGATGGCAGTGGCACTAAGGACTTTCTCAGACTTAGGAAAAGTAGTTGTAGTTTAGGTTTTGACCTTGTTCTCTACAACTGAGGCTTTGATACCAATCTGTAACACCCCCATTATCACTTATCGCAGCGGATTTAGATCTAGGGTATTACTTCATGGAATCACAGTCACAATAATAGAAAATGACTCGAAAAGAGACGTTTTTATAAATAAGTTATTATTCATTAAAATATCAGAGTTTTTATTAAGAAGAGGTCCCGTAAATCTAAGTGTGAAATAGTATTTGAATGATAACAAGGTTGAAAGTCCTCCAAGTTCAGTGCCGTCCCATGCCATAGATCCGTAGCAGCCATATAGCTAGGATACATGCTAAAAAGTCAACACTAGGTGTTGAGTGAGAGTCATAGGTTTAAGTGTTAGTGAATACAAGTTCCACAGGGTTCAGATGTTACACCTTTCAAGGAAAATGTAGTGTTTATGATAATTGTAATGCATATACAATTATCATGAGTGGGTGTAACAACCGTGAAATTTCAGGTCATTATTTTTACTTATTTTAATTACTTAATTTTTTCTATTTTAAGCAAATTGTCTTTTTCCGGGAAAGTTACCCGCGTACGTTGTAACGCATACATTTAAATTCGTATATTGACTCAGACTATGCCCAGTCTACCTTTTTATATGATTTATTTCCCCCACCTATTTGTTTTCTCATGGAATATGTTAGTTTTCCATTTCTACGTGAAGTGTGCACTTTTTACGTTTTACGCGTTTTTGGCTCGCGTTTTAAGCTTTAACGACGTTATAACACTCCGAAAGGCTCAGGAAACATATGAAACATCATATTTAGTCATTTTAAGCTAAATGTAATATCTTTATAAAAAAATATTACTCCTGTGACATTTTATAAACTTTAACTTCCATGTTACCCGATAAACCCAAAAATCGCGTAAATCATACGCTTTGCATTTATTTTAAAGACCAACACTCACATATACCTACTATTTAAGCTACTAAGAGTCTATATATTTGAAAATAAACTCTTTTCACATTTTATAAAGTTACCTCATTCTATTTCACCCGGAACTCGCGTTTTTGCGTATTAAACATTACCTTCCTTACACGATACTTTAAATAATTAACACAACATATACATATTAATATTTTTACAATAACAGAAGAAAATCCTCCCTTGGCAACCTAAAAACCGGATTCCCCTTGGGAATACCCAAAATAACACCAAAACGACACACTTTGTTTTTATTTTCCCCATATCTTTATCATTTGGTTTCCTTCACTCCCTCTCTCATTTTCACACAAACCAAACCCTGAAATAGTTTTCTCTCTTCTTCTACTCAGACCCTTTGTGCCGACCCACCACCATAGCACAACTTCACCACTCCATTTTCTTGATATCTTGCAAGTTTTGTGCACCAAAGTGGTAGTTTAACTACCTAGAACAAAGTTTCACCAAAGAATCATCCTCAAACGCCCTCTTGGAAAAACTACTTCACCTCAGCCCACTCTCCATCATATCTCAAACTTGGAGTTTCTTGAAGGTATGTAGGGTGCAAGACGATTTATATCCATCTTGCTCCCGAAAAAGTCATAAAAACGGGTTTTTGATTTGTAGTTTGTGAATCACCTTATTGTGTTTATTATCTAACTTGCTAGATCTACTAATAAACTTTAAGTTCCTGGGATTATTGAGTTTTTGAACAAATAAATATGTTGTATTGATTGATTATAGGCATGCATTGAACATAAACACATTTATTAGGCTAAAAGGAACTTACTTGTCATTGGTTGAAACTGCCCAGATTTTTAAGCATAAAAAATGACTCACCATTTTGTCCTCATTGGGTTTAAAGAAAAAATAAAAATATTGTGAGTTTGCCACAGGTCTTATGGTCATTTGCCCGAAAACCTTATATCCTAATTCATCTTGATGATTTTATTAAAAATCCTACACTAAAAGTTACCCAAAAATGCATGTCAGTTTTGAATGGCCTAATACTCCAAAATCTTGCAAACAACCGTATGTTGGTCAAAACATGAAAGTTTGAAAAACTAAGACATGTAGAAAACTTTTGCCACTGGTCTTGTGTCCATTAGACCTGTAGAACACAAGATCTTCTCATTTTCCTAAGCCTAATTGGATGCTGGAACTTTCAGAATTGACACACAGGGGTAAATTAG
The DNA here is from genome assembly GCA_014162995.1 of Artemisia annua. Lineage (NCBI taxonomy): Eukaryota > Viridiplantae > Streptophyta > Magnoliopsida > Asterales > Asteraceae > Artemisia > Artemisia annua. Next base: position 25,337 of record LBNU01016976.1, on the reverse strand, counting down.
TAATTTTACCCTAGTTATGTAGTTCTCAGTTAAGTGACGCTTTGATTTTTGAATATTAAAGAGGCATACCTTTCCAAGCATATAAAGTTCATAATTTTATTCCTTACGGTTTAGAAATGGCGACCCGATTAGTGCAGCATTTTCATCATAATTCTAACAGCTTTGCATTTTAAACCATATAAGCATTTACAAACGCCTTTTCAACCCATGACTTGCTATAAAACTTTTAACTAAATTACCTTATGGTATTAAAAGTATAAGTACTGAATAAAAACATAAGAATAAACATTACACATTAATTCCCCGAGCCTAAGTCGTGTTGTATTTTATTTAGGTCATTGTGACTTTTGCGGTTTTTCTCTCGACGTGCGCTTTTCCGTATACTTCTACTACTTCATTCCGGGTGTGTTCATAGCCTCAATTTTTACTTCGATTGTTTTACAAACTCCGTGGGGGAGATACATGCTATAAATATTTATGATCACAATTATTTGAAATTGTATGCTATCCTGACATTATTATTGCCTAAGTTTCCCATAGCCTGAAAGTCCCTTCTATCATGAACCGTTAATTACATGCGTGTAAACACAAATGCTGTGAATAGATCTATTGGGACTGACATCCCTCACATTGGAATGCTGAGTTCCGCTACCATGTGTATTGTATTTGTAAATCATTAGGTATATTGGCTATTACCTATTGTCAAAGGGCATATTATATTTTGTTAGAATATCCTTGAATGCGTTAAAGTTCGGTGTCATGAGCTTAGGGCAATAATAACTTTTTCCGACTTTGTATTCGTTGCTTAGTCACTATCATAAACTAAATTATACTGTGATCAACTGCTTATCAATTAAACTCTATGGATTCACTCAACCTTTGTGTTGACTTTTTAGCATGTTTTATCTCAGGTTTTAAGGCATGAAAGTATTGAATGGAGTCGCACGGATATCATTTGAAGACTCGGGATATTTTCACATTTGAAGAGAATATCTTTTAAAGATTTATGTTATGTTTAAAACATTTGTGATCTTTTGAAAACTTTGGGTTTTATGTAAACTGTTGGGACCTCTTTGCAAACTCTGAGTTTTAATGTATCAAATGTGAAACACTTTTAAAACGTCTCTTTCGAAGGGTCGTTTTCCATGACTTGTACTTTGTACTATGAAGTAATACCCCAGTGACACTATCTTCCGCTACGATATTTTGGGGGTGTTACAGAATTGTATCAGAGCTACAGTTATAGAGAACTGGGTCGTTTTTGAAACCTAGACTATAACTATTTTTCACTAAAGAGTCTCTCATTGCCGTATCCAATATCCGTGCGCGTATACCACCAGACTGCCTATGCTTTCATACTTATGTCCTCACTATTGGTATTATATAAAGTATACTTATATACACTCTTATTTATATAAAGAATAATTATATAAATACTTTGACATTTATACTCGTCCCTGGAGCACCGCTATTCTATCGATTTACATGCTATTTATATACACACTTCGTGTACTTTTCGATCACTATGCTTATTTATTTAAGCATCACTATTTATTTATATAAAAGTTAATTATATAAACGTTTGACTAATTTTGACCTCTCATGCTTATTTCCAGAGGTTTAGCTCAAACCCTGTTTTCCCCAATTACATACCTACACTTATATTTTAATGATCTCTAAAACTTTCGTAAGACATTGTGAGAGAAATGATGGTCTCATTCACTATCAAGACATTGTGAGTTACACAATGGTCTCAATTACTTCTCAGACATTGTGAGCTGCACAATGGTCTCAATTACATCTCAGACATTGTGAGCTTCACAATGGTCTTTCTTATTCCTCAGACATTGTATGTGATTACAATGGTCTCTTTTATTTTTTTAAACATCGTGAGTGATACTATGATCTTTAAAACTTTTCTTGACTGTTAATAACATCGTTTTACACAAAACCTGTTACAGTCTATCGATTTCCCTTGATTATCTTACTATCCGTCTCGAACGACGAGTTGGAACATTGTCTCATACTTTTGAACACTTGCATCGCCTCGTAAACCATCGCCTAAATACATGCCAGTTGGTTACAGCATGACTTTAACGTGCCGCCTTGGGACCCCTACTTTCGGAACACGACTTTATAACGTCTCATTCTTTTTCACTCCTTATAGTTTTGAAGAATCATGCCGCCAGGAAGGTAACGTCTAAGCTTGGCAGCAATGTTTACCCTAACTTAATACTATCTTTCGACTCTAAGGACAAATTGGAGAATTTATCGGCCATCATTCTGACACCCCCCTTCTCCAACCTTCATACTGATGTTCGATAGTGAGACGGAGCCATTTGAGGATGAGGCTTCTGAACCCAAACTGGAACATCACTCACCCAAATAAAAACCTTGGAAGACGAGGAGGAGAACCATTACTGCACCTACTCCTCCCACTCGACCAGAGTCTATCACCAGAGAGCCCATCCACCACAGCATCCCATCGTTGGTGACACACATGGCACATCATGAGAGATATTACACATCAGCAGAAATGAGCTGTGATGGCCAACCTACAGTCTCGTAGGAGCAGAGTAAAACTCGAGGAGCCAAGTACGGATCTAACTCAATCAACATTCATGATGTTTATTGACTTTACCATTTATTATTTGTTCTCATTTATCCTCAATCAACTTTCGTAATACTCAATGTATTTCTCATTTTATGTTTGTTCTCATTTAACATGCATGCTTTCGAGGTAATGCTTTTCTTATTTATTGTTAGTCCCCATTCACTCTCAAGTAGCATTCGCAATGCTTATTGTCTTTGTCACTTATTGCCGTTCTCATTAATTGTTTACTCTCAGTTAGCATTCGTGCTGCTTGTTGTCGTTCTCATTTTTGTTTGTTCTCATTTCTTCTCATTTAGCATTCGAGATGCATATCATCTTTCTCATGTTTTGATTTTCTCAGTTATTCTCATTTAACATTCGTAATATTTATGGACTTACTTATTCATTGTTTGTTCTACTTCGTGACGCTTATTGTCTTTCTCATTTATTGTTTATTTTTACCTTTATTGTCTATCTCATTTATTTACATTTAGCATATTGTAACGCTTATTGCTTTCTCAATTCTTGTCTATTTCACTTAACCTCTTTTAACAATAGCGTGTCTATTATCCTTCTCAGTTATCGATTTTCCTTATTCATTCTCATTTGACATTCGCAATGAATATTGTCTGTCTCGTTATTATTTAACCTCATTTAGAATTCTGCCTTTCAGTATTGGCATCTTTTGACTACTGGTTTGATTCGTTGGTTTTGTCGAATAATTGGTCATTTGTAAAGATACTCTATATCTCGTAGCTTTAATATTATTGTAATTTATGGTTCTTCTGTTTGCATTTATTTGAGTCATTGACCTCTCTTTTGCACACCCTTTCATTTGCTTCTTCGGTTGTATGAATATCAAATTTTCTTTCGAGCACTCTATGCTCATACTAGTACGAATGATATGGACATCTTAATCTATTCACTATTGTTTTGATTTATTTATCCTTTCATTTGCATCGATTGATAAGAGTTTGCTTCTTTATTCGTACAAATACCTAATCTTTCTTTTGGAACACTTTTACTCATACTAGTGCCAATATTCTTGACACCCACTTTTGATCTACTAATGTTATTCATTGATTATTACTTGCATTAATCAATAATGACTTGCTCCTTTGTTCATACTGATATTCAACATATCCCTTTTAAGCGGTCTTTGCTCCTAAAACCTTATACTCGACAAAATCTTATTACTATTATTATGATTCATCAAGATCTCTCATTTGTATTATTATTTACACCTGGTAGCTATCATTTCTTCCATGGCATTGACATCTACTTCTTTCGACTGATATTACGCTTCTATAGTAATATCATTAACATCAACCGTTAGTACGCACAAGAGCTTAGGAACAGCACTCAAGGAAAACAGACTGCAGGCGTACAATATCGTCAGGAGAGTTACGCAAAATTTTCACCACGAATGAATGTGCTACGTTACGGAAAATGAGGAAATTGAACCCGATGTACATTGAATCCGTCAAGAATTTGGAATAAGTTAGACTAGTAGCTTATTAACTCGAACTTCTACAAGAGCTCTAGTGTGCTCAACACGTTTCACGATTCGAACTCGACGAAATGCCTATTGGATGAAACCCTCGTCATTCCACTAGAGGAGATTCAGCTTGTCGACAAGGTTAACTTTAATAAGGAACCAGTTAAGATCATGAACTAGGAAGTCAAGCTACTAAAGCATAGTGCATTTCCATTGTCAAGGTATGTTGGAATACTCAATGTGGACCCAAGTACACATGGGAGCTAGAATTTCAGATGCAACGAGACTACCCTCACGTCTTATTTTCTACACACCATCAACCGATAAGATACATTGAATCATGAGGGCGTGATTCCTTTTTAATGGATGGGTGATGTAACAACCATGAAATTTCAGGTCATTATTTTTACTTATTTTAATTACTTAATTTTTTCTATTTTAAGTAAATTGTCTTTTGCCGGGAAAGTTACCCGCGTACGTCGTAACGCGTACATATAAATTCGTATATTGACTCAGACTATGCCCAGTCTACCTTTATATATGATTTATTTCCCCCACCTATTTGTTTTCTCATGGAATATGTTAGTTTTCCATTTCTACGTGAAGTGTGCACTTTTTACGTTTTACGCGTTTTCGGCTCGCGTTTTAAGCTTTAACGATGTTATAACACTCCGAAAGGCTCGGGAAACATATGAAACATCATATTTAGTCATTTTAAGCTAAATGTAATATCTTTATAAAAAAATATTACTCCTGTGACATTTTATAAACTATAACTTCTATGTTACCCGATAAACCCAAAAATCGCGTAAATCATACGCTTTGCATTTATTTTAAAGACCAACACTCACATACACCTACTATTTAAGCTACTAAGAGTCTATATATTTGAAAATAAACTCTTTTCACATTTTATAAAGTAACCTCATTCTATTTCACCCGGAACTCGTGTTTTTACGTATTAAACATTATCTTCCTTACACGATACTTTAAATAATTAATACAACATATACATATTAATATTTTTACAAAATAAAAGAAGAAAATCCCCCCTTGGCAAACTAAAAACCGGATTCCCCTTGGGAATACCCAAAATAACACCAAAACTACACACTTTGCTTTTTATTTTCCCCATATCTTCATCATTTGGTTTCCTTCACTCCCTCTCTCATTTTCACACAAACCAAACCCTGAAATAGTTTTCTCTCTTCTTCTACTCAGACCCTTTGTGCCGACCCACCACCATAGCACACCACCACCACTCCATTTTCTTGATATCTTGCAAGTTTTGTGCACCAAAGTGGTAGTTTAACTACCTAGAACAAAGTTTCACCAAAGAATCATCCTCAAACGCCCTATTGGAAAAACTACTTCACCTCAGCCCACTCTCCATCATATCTCAAACTTGGAGTTTCTTGAAGGTATGTAGGGTGCAAGACGATTTATATCCATCTTGCACCCGAAAAAGTCATAAAAACGGGTTTTTGATTTATAGTTTGTGAATCACCTCATTGTGTTTATTATCTAACTTGCTAGATCTACTAATAAACTTTAAGTTCCTGGGATTATTGAGTTTTTGAACAAATAAATATGTTGTAATGATTGATTATAGGCATGCATTGAACATAAACACATTTATTAGGCTGAAAGGAAGTTACTTGTCATTGGTTGAAACTGCCCAGATTTTTAAAGCATAAAAAACGACCTCACCATTTTGTCCTCAATGCGTCAGAAACCCATAAACCTGACGCGCTCAGAGTGTAAAATTATATATACTTTTCTATTTTTCATTCATTAGTGCTGGAACTTTGGCTACAAGTTGTGAAAAACCCCTAAAGACGAATTTAGCTGTATTTTTAAGGGTTTTTCACCCTTGAACGTCCTTCATGTTCAATTAAAGATAAGTCCTCACTTAATTAATCAATATTGTTCTATGTGTTGGTTACTTATATCTCTATGCTTGTCTTTTAATTAACATGCTAGGCTAGATTTTTTCTTGTGTTTGCTTAGATCTAATGAACCATAACTATTAATAATTGGTTGCTTGGTGCTGTACTTACTGTTTGGGTGAATGTTTCATCAATGTTAGGCTTAAGAAAACTACGGACTAATCTTCTATAATGGTAACATGCTCTTGAACGTCTTAAGAACATGTAACTAATGCGTACTAGTTATTAAGGTAGTATTAACGCATGAGCCACTGTTTACAATCCCTATGATTATGTGTACGCATAGTCTGTAGGAGGAGATAAGAGCTCATAGAATTGGGAGAATATGTACGCAAACCGATGAATGTTAAGAATACACCCGTCATCACGCATTAATACAACACACCAATTAACCGGTAAAAGATAGTAGGGGTAACGACGTCTAAGTAAACACAATTTGTCTCCATTATTACAGTTTTCACAACCACAATTACAGTTAGTTATTTTATTTTTAATTGCAATTGTAGTTTTTGGGTTAGTTGACTAGCAACTAATTTCGCCCACTCCTTCAAAACCCGAGATTTTACCTGCTTTCAAAAAATATAAAAATACAAAAAATAATCTTCCTTCACCCTTAGACCTTTTAGAGTAGTTTTTCTAACCTAACGAACACTATTCCCTGTGAGAGAACGATCAATCCCCCGTACTTACCACTACACTATACTACACCGACCAGGTACACTGCCTGGTGGGATTGCAAGCTTCTCAAGATGCCTTGAGAGGTAAAACCTATTGCGTGGTCGCAATCCCACGTCATCAAGTTTTTGGCGCCGCTGTCGGGGAATAGTTATTGTTTAGGTAGAATTTTTATTTTATTAGGTCTACTCACTAGATTCCTTTCTAATGAGATTTTTATTTTATTTTCTAGAATTTCTTTAGTCTATCTATTTTCTTCGTGTTTTCGTTCGTAACCATTACCATCCGCCAACATGGAAGGTGGTAACATCCTCGATCCCAACAACCCACCTCAACCAAACCACCAACCACAACCAAACCAACCTCCTAGAGCCCGTACCTTAGGAGAGTATTCCCGACCTAGCCACCATGGCTATCGCAACACCATTGAGCTCACTCAAGGAGCCAATGTCACTCCCTTGCGATCCGACACCATCCGGTTGGTGCAAAGCGGATGCGCATTCCATGGACTTCGTTCCGAAGATCCAAATCAACATCTCAAGGATTTCCTCAAAATCGTAGATTCTATAGACCTTGATGTTGCCACTCGAGAGACTACCCGATTACGTCTCTTCCAATTCTCTCTGCGAGACCATGCTAGTCAGTGGCTAGAGCGTCTACCCGCAGGATCCATCACCTCTTGGGATGATCTCACAACTCGCTTCTTAGCTCAATTTTTCCCACCGGGGAGAACTACCAAGCTAAGGAATGATATCTTGGCGTTCCAACAACGCCAAGGCGAAACCCTCTACGAGGCATGGACTCGATTCAAGGACTTACTACAAAAAGTCCCTCACCATGGCATAGACCTTTGGCTCCAAGTCCAAATCTTCTATGACCATATCAATATCCCCACGAGGCAAACCATTGACCAAGCGGCCGGTGGCAAGCTACGTGATCTAATTGCGGAACAATCATGGGATCTCCTAGAAGATCTTGCTCTATATGACAACGAAAGTTGGAATGATCCTCGTGATCTGAATAAGACGGTCAAGGCAATATCTTTGCCTTTGAATAATTCAAGCACTTCCGACCGTAGGATCATAGAACTTGAAGACCAAGTCAAGTTTCTCATGAAATCCTACGAGGCTCCCAACCCATCAAGCCAAGTGAATAAAATCACTTCTTCGTGCGAATTATGCAGTGGTCCTCACGACACTCATAATTGCATAGAACTCCCCAAAGAAGCCTTCAAGGAATTCGCCTCTTCGCGCATCAAAAAGACAAGGGAGAAATGGCCCATTGTCAACCAGGAACCTAAGAAACCAAACGAGTATTATGAGGCATGGAAAGATAAACCGAATTTCAGTTGGGGCCAGACTCGCAGTGTGTCATTCAATGACTCTCCTCCGCTTACGTGGTCTGAGCACCATCCTCCCTTAAGTATGCCCGAGCAGAATCCTGAGGAAATCCTACGGAAATTTATCCTATCACAAGAAATAAGACTCATGAAACTCGAGAATCAATTCAAGCAACAGCAAGGGGACATGAATAACAAAGTTGGTAACTTAGTTGACATGATAAATAGTCGCCTCGCTGGTGAAATAACACGAGTCGAGGAGACCAAGTCCGTTACCCCCCTCAGCCAGCCGACCTCGCTGGTAAAAATAAAGAGTCCTAGCAAACTCTTCAAACACCTCTCTCCAGACAAGAAAGAAGTCAAGAAAACCTCTACCCTAGCCGCACCTACCCATTTCGTGAACACCCTTACCGCAATAACCGTGCCCAAGCCCGTCACGGATCAACAGCAAACCAGTAAAAGGGATAATAAGGATGAAGATGATATCCTCAAGACTAACCATGGGGAGACGGAGAAACCCTTGGACTTGATCAAGGATTCATCCACTCACGAGACGGGAAATAGGAAAGAAGCGGATAAGGTGCTTAAAGAATCCCCTGGATTAATTGATGGCTCCCTTACGGAGGAACTTGAGAGGGGAACAACCAAAATTATACATCGGATTCAGAGAAAGGATAGAGGAGGGTACCTCCTATGTTTTCAAAATTTCCTGCACCGCTAGAAGAAAATTGATAGAAAATGCTTATGTAGACCCCAATTCCCCTATGAATGCAATATCCCTTTCTCTATATAACGAGGCCTTCAATGAACAGGTTACATATAAGGGGTTTAATATCATTGGGACAGTTGGAACGGCGCCAATTGTGATAGGGAAGTTCTCCTTTAACATTGACCTAACCATAATCAACGACATGAACTCAATCATTAACCCAGCCCTGACTAACCTTGTCTTAGGAAAGCCATTCATAAAGGCAACGGGAGTGATACTCGATGAAAGGAGTAATAGCGCATTATTTACCGATGGTGTTAGGGAAGTGATCTTTCGAGATGGTAATGAAGAGGTATATGAGTATCAACCATCGGAAATTTGTAACACATGGAGGTTGTAAGGCAGGAGGCCTGGTAGGATAAAGCGAGGCGATCTAACTAACCTCAAAATACCTTGTATGATAGGTCACAAGCACTTTTATAATGTTTACATTGACACATGCTTGCCCAAGAACGTGATGTCCCTGTTTCATTACAACAGCATCTTCAGAAGGAGGATGATATACAAAGGAGAGGATGTCGCAGGTATCGACAATGAGGTGCAAGTGTTTGTAGGCAACATGACATTCACTATGAGCTTCACAATTGTTGATAAAATTGAAGAATACATTGATCCTAGGTTATCGCAAGTTGTTTTTGGGGCACCTTTCTGTGAAATAACAAATTTAGTTGTGGACGAGCTTAATGGAATCATGACTTTCACCGATGGGATTAGAAAAGTCTCATACCAAACTCCATATAGAATGAGGGACTTTAAAGGGATTGATTATGAAGGGCTTGATAGTCTAAGCTCTCAACTCGTACTATGTGATGAGGATGTGAGAAGAGGATGCAGAAACACTTCTGACTTATCATGTGGATTTTTTAAGGACGTTTGTAGGTTGAGTTCTAGATATCAAGAAGATCCTTTTGACTTCAATAACCCAAAATACCTACACTATGATGGTAATTCTGATAGAGGTTCGGAGGATGACCTAGAAACCAAGACCAACGATGAAGTCACGTAATGTACGGTGACTTTGAGTCTAGCTACAAGACTCGTTAATAAAGAAAAGCGCTTCTTAGGAGGCAACCCAAGCTTTGTGTGTTTTGTTTGTTTGTTTATTTGATTTTATTTGTTTCCGTATGTATGATATTTCCTGTTATTGATTCATGATTCAAACTAACTTGTAAAAATGCTTTATTTTGTTTTTAACTTCGTCTTAACTACATATAAAAGTATTTTGCAAAAGCTAAGTGTAAGGGAAATCTAAATCGGTTTATAAGAACGAATGAACATGAATCATAACAATGTAAATTAACATACATATTAGTATTTGTTTGACTCAAATGCTTGTATCGAGTCAAAATGAATTTTTTGCAGGAATTCCAGGAAGTAAGCTCTAGTTTTTCCAGAATTTTTCCGGAAACTTAACCAATGTTTTAAAAAGCGCGCCTAAGGCGCGCCTACTTCCTAAATCCCACGAGGCTCCAGCCTTTGGGATTTTTTCAGATCGAGGCTCACGATATGCATGAATCCCGTATAAATCGTAGCGCCTTGGGGATTTTTGCGCTTTTGCGCCTTGGGGATTTTTGCACCTAGAAGATGTAACGGGGTTTTGGCCTTTTTTTTCCTTAATAGTAAGATGCATTTTGGGCTTACATGTTATATACATTGGGCCCTTTAAGTTATAAATTATCTAATAACCCTAATATTTTAGAAAAGAACTAAAACACACAATCAACAAAGACATATATATTTTTTGTAATCTAATGTCTAAGAATAGTAGCTTATTAACAGACACAAATGTTGTTTCTTTAGTGTTAAGTGTTACCAAACAACTATAGATTTTTTGTTGTTGATAGTTGATAGAGATACATGGTAATTTGTTAAATTTTATAAGTCATAAACTCATATATTGTAATGTATATTCAGGGATTTAAGGAGTTCATGGATTCTGATATGTTGCTTGCTTGATATTTTGTGTTTAAATGCAAGCTTTGTTAGATGTAATAACTATTAAGTGGTATTATGCATTGAATATTGATATTTTTGTGCAATTTAAGCTGCATAAGTTGTCACATATGTTATAAAAAAAACCTGAATGTATAGTGCGCCTCATATTTATGAATCCCGCGCCTTGGTTTGCGCCTTGACTCGAGGCTCTTTGACCCCCTTTGCGCTTTAGTGCGCCTTGAGCCTTTCAGAACATTGAACTTAACATGAGAACTCTGTCAGATCATATCTGACGGCATCAGGGAATAATTTTCTGCAATTTTTGAAAGTTTTATTTTTTTTCCGGAAATAAAAAGTTTTTGTTAATTCTCTAACTTATAATCTCCAGGAATTCTGCAAAAAAATATTCATTCCACAAGCATTATATCCTATTATAGATTATACCGCCGATTTTATGCGAGGTTGGCCTTTATCTTTTTTCAGGTTAACAGGTTATTTTGGACAAGAAGATGATTTATATTTTGGAAGGGAGGCTTTGAGCGTTCATCTTTCTTGGAAGAAGATCTAACGATGTTACCTCACTATCCACATCAAACGAATCAGGGGAGTATTTGATTTCATTCTTTCATTTTATTTACTTTTACATCTTCTATTTGAACATTGGGGACAATGTTCGGTTTAAGTGTAAGGGGGGTAAATGATACCTTAGAGAATACAATTGCGCTTGATTTTTGTTTGTCTGATAGTAAATTTGTAATAAAACCGAGAGAAATATTTGTTAGGTTAATTTTAGCGCCAATTTAAAATTTTTTACAACATTTAGAAGTGAGACTTTGGTCTTAATGAGCGTCTCATGGATAGGAAATTATATGACTAGCACAAAACCGTACCACTAAAAAATTTTCCACCCCAAATATGTGAGGTTCACCCCTAGAATTGGTAGGAAAAGCATCCATCTTTGATGCTATGATGTGAGTACCGGTAGCACTTAGATTCTAGAACTTGCGTTAGGACCATCTCAAATCCACAAGTGAGACTACATTCGTGTAGTTAGATCTACTACATGATAAGAGGCATTAGGATTAACCCTTTGTTTTACACCCGTGTTTTTGTTATAATTACTTTGGCTACATAAGTCAAGTAATTCTCCCAAACCCTTTGCGTTGTACCCATTTTTGGTACACGATACCCCTAGTACACCCCTCCGAGCCTATCTTTTCGTTTCGACCTTTGAGCATCTTACTCGAAGTGAGAATTTGTTACACCCCACTTAATTGTACACCCAAATCGCCTTAGCCTACCTTGTATGCACTCATTTTTAGTGTATTAATTTGACAACATTTGTGTTAAACCCTTTGTTAATTATCTAATCGATTACATGGTTGCTAAGTCGAGTCATATCCTTGTACATATTGTTTTGGGACGATTGGGACTCATAGGTAAAGTACTAGTGTAATGGAGTAATGGGGAAGAACAACATTATTACCCCCATATGTGCTAAATATTTTAAAAGTACTCCAAGTTTTTCAATTATTTTAATTCGAGTCATTAGAATAGTAATTGTAAAGTTATGTAAAAGTTCAAATGTAAGGGGAGAACCGAGGCCCCTATGATGTATTATTTTGGATGGTAGGGTAAAAATGTATGCAAAAAAAATAATAAAATAAAATAAAATAAAATTAAAAAAATCGAAAAATCAAGAAAAAATACAAAAAAAATTAGAAAAAGAAAAGTAGAAAAACATACGGACTACCATCCCGTTTCTTTTATGTTTCCTTTAAGTTTTTGTTATTTTGTTTTTAGCTTAAGATTGAGTCGAGTCTTGGCTTAGCAACATTGTATAGTGCATGTATTTGATCATGATAATTAACTTGCCACCATTAAAATACCCTTTATTCCAACCAAACCGTGTTTATCATATCCCTACACCTTACGTTACAACCCTTTGAAAAGCCCTCTTTGATAGTTTATCTTAGGTGCTTACGCCTAGTGGAAGAGTAATTGATCCTCTCCCAGGCCTATGGTAATCTATTTGCTATGACAGGTAGTGAGAGATATTTTCCGTTTTCATTTATGAGATATAATTTTATGACACTTGAGAGATGAGAGTATCCAAACACTATTTGTGAGGTGCTAGTGTATGATTTCCGTGCTTATTATGATTATGGTCGAATGACTATTTGTTGTAATTACTTTTATATTTGTGTTAAATGACCCCTAACTCATATTTTGATTGGAATAAAAGCTTATTTGCTTGAGGATAAGCAAATCTCAAGTGTAAGGGTATTTGATGAGACGAAAAGTGTACCCGTTTTAAGGGGTCATTTAAGCCCTAATTCGAGTAAATGTGATCAAATATTGCCCTAAATCATTCCTTTTGTCATTTTAGGTACTTTTGAGAAGAATTCTGGAAAACATGCTAATTTGGACGTTTTTGGAGCATAAAAGCGAAGAAAACGACAAAGTCGCAAAAGAAGCTGGAAAACTTTCCTGACGGCGTCAGAGTCACAAGGTGACGCCGTCAGCTAACATTGACAAAGGAGTAAAATCAGATTACACTAGACGCCCTATGAAGAAAACAAGATGTTTACACCTGACGGCGTCAGGTGTTAGAGAAAGTAGGCCGTTAGGTGTAATGCTAAAGAGTGACGGCCCAGAGCACATTTACAAGTGACGGCGTCAGAAGTAGATCTAGGCCATCCAAGAACCCTAATGACAGCGAGCTGACGGCGTCAGAACCCATAACCTAACGCCGTCAGAGTGTAAAATCTATATATACTTTTCTATTTTTCATTCATTAGTGTGGAACTTTTGGTACAAGTTTGGGAAAAACCCTAAAGATGAATTTAGCTGTATTTTCAAGCGTTTTTCACCCTTGAATCCTTCATTTTCAATTAAAGATAAGTCCTCACTTAAATTAATCAATATGTCTATGTGTTGGTTAATTATATCTTATGCTTGTCTTTCAATTAACATGCTAGGCTAGATTTTTCTTGTGTTTGCGTAGATCTAATGAAACCTAGCTATNTCATTCATTAGTGTGGAACTTTTGGTACAAGTTTGGGAAAAACCCTAAAGATGAATTTAGCTGTATTTTCAAGCGTTTTTCACCCTTGAATCCTTCATTTTCAATTAAAGATAAGTCCTCACTTAAATTAATCAATATGTCTATGTGTTGGTTAATTATATCTTATGCTTGTCTTTCAATTAACATGCTAGGCTAGATTTTTCTTGTGTTTGCGTAGATCTAATGAAACCTAGCTATTAATTATTGGTTGATTGGTGTGTTATTACTTGCTTGGGTGAATGTTTCATCAATGTTAGGCTTAATAAAACTGGCAATACTCCTATATTGTAACATGCTTGAACGTCTTAAGAAACATGTAACTAATGCGTACTAGGTTATTAAGGTAGTATTTAACGCATGAGCCACTGTTTACAATCCCTATGATTATGTGTACACATAGTTGTAGGAGGAGATAAGAGCTCATAGAATTGGGGAGATATGTACGCCACCCCATGAATTGTTAAGGAATACACCCGTCATCCACGCAATTAATACACACACCAATTAACCGGTAAAAGATAGTTAGGGAGTAAGGAAGTGTAAGTAAACACATTTGTCTTCATATAAGTTTTCACAACCACAATAGTTTAGTTATTTTATTTTTAATTGCAATTGTAGTTTTTGGGTTAGTTGACTAGCAACTAATTCCGCCCACTCCTTCAAAACCCGAGATTTTACTTGCTTTCAAAAAAATATAAAAAATACAAAAATAATCTTCCTTCACCCTTAGACCTTTTAGAGTAGTTTTTCTAACCTAACGAACACTATTCCCTGTGAATACTAAACCGACCAGGTTTACTGCCTGGTGGGATTGCAAGCTTCTCAAGATCCCTTGAGAGGTAAAACCTGTTGCGTGGTCGCAATCCCACATCATCAAGTTCTCAGTTAAGTGACGCTTTGATTTTTGAATAGTACAGAGGCATACCTTTCCAAGCATATAAAGTTCATAATTTTATTCCTTACGGTTTAGAAATGGCGACCCGATTAGTGCAGCATTTTCATCATAATTCTAAAAGCTTTGCATTTTAAACCATATAAGCATTTACAAACGCCTTTTCAACCCATGACTTGCTATAAAACTTTTAACTAAATTACCTTATGGTATTAAAAGTATAAGTACTGAATAAAAACAAAAGAATAAGCATTACACATTAATTCCCCGAGCCTAAGTCGTGTTGTATTTTATTTAGGTCATTCTGACTTTTGCGGTTTTTCTCTCGACGTGCGCTTTTCCATATACTTCTACTACTTCATTCCGGGTGAGTTCATAGCCCCAATTTTTACTTAAATTGTTTTACAAACTCCGTGGGGGAGATACATGCTATAAATATTTATGATCACAATTATTTGAAATTGTATGCTATCCTGACATTATTATTGCCTAAGTTTCCTATAGCCTGAAAGTCCCTTCTATCATGAACCGTTAATTACATGCGTGTAAACACGAATGCTGTGAATAGATCTATTGGAACTGACATCCCTCACATTGGAATGCTGAGTTCTGCTACCATGTGTACTGTATTTGTAAATCGTTAGGTATATTGGCTGTTACCTATTGTCAAAGGGCATATTATATTCTGTTAGAATATCCTTGAATGCGTTAAAGTTCGGTGTCATGAGCTTAGGGCAATAATAACTTTTTCTGACTTTGTATTCGTTGCTTAGTCACTATCATAAACTAAATTATATTATGATCAACTGCTTAACAATTAAACTCTATGGATTCACTCAACCTTTATGTTGACTTTTTAGCATGTTTTATCTCAGGTTTTAAGGCATGAAAGTATTGAATGGAGTCACACGGATATCATTTGAAGACTCGGCATATTTTCACATTTGAAGAGACTATCTTTTAAAGATTTATATTATGTTTAAAACATTTGTGATCTTTTGAAAACTTTGGGTTTTATGAAAACTGTTGGGACCTCTTTGCAACTCTGAGTTTTAATGTATCAAATGTGAAACACTTTTAAAACGTCTCTTTTGAAGGGTCGTTTTCTATGACTTGTACTTTGTACTATGAAGTAATACCCCAGTGACACTATCTTCCGCTACGATATTTTGGGGGTGTTACAGCATGGTATCAGAGCTACAGTTATAGAGAACTGGGTCGTTTTTGAAACCTAGACTATAACTATTTTTCACTAAAGAGTCTCTCATTGCCGTATCCGATATCCGTGCGCGTATACCACCAGACTGCCTATGCTTTCATACTTCTGTCATCACTATTGGTATTATATAAAGTATGCTTATATACACTCTTATTTATATAAAGAATAATTATATAAATACTTTGACATTTATACTCGTCCCTGGAGCACCGCTAGTCTATCGATTTACATGCTATTTATATACACACTTGGTGTACTTTTCGATCACTATGCTTATTTATTTAAGCATCACTATTTAGTTATATAAAGGTTAATTATATAAACGTTTGACTAATTTTGACCTCTCATGCTTATTTCCAGAGGTTTAGCTCAAACCCTGTTTTCCCCAATTACATACCTACACTTATATTTTAATGATCTCTAAAACTTTCGCAAGACATTATGAGAGTAATGATGGTCTCATTCACTATCAAGACATTGTGAGTTACACAATGGTCTCAATTACTTCTCAGAGATTGTGAGCTGCACAATGGTCTCAATTACATCTCAGACATTGTGAGCTTCACAATGGTCTTTCTTACTCCTCAGACATTGTATGTGATTACAATGGTCTCTTTTATTTTCTCAAACATCGTGAGTGATACTATGATCTTTAAAACTTTTCTTAACCGTTAATAACATCGTTTTACACAAAACCTGTTATAGTCTATCGATTTCCCTTGATTATCTTACTATCCGTCACCAACGACGAGTTGGAACATTGTCTCATACTTTTTGAACACTTGCATCGCCTCGTAAACCATCGCCTAAAGACATGCCAGTTGGTTACAGCATAACTTTAGCGTGCGGCCTTGGGACCCCTACTTTCGGAACACGACTTTATAACGTCTCATTCTTTTTCACTCCTTATAGTTTTGAAGAATCATGCCGCCAGGAAGGTAACGTCTAAGCTTGGCAGCAATGTTTACCCTAACTTAATACTATCTTTCGACTCTAAGGACAAATTGGAGAATTTATCGGCCATCATTCTGACACCCCCCTTCTCCAACCTACATACTGATGTTCGATAGTGAGACGGAGCCATTTGAGGATGAGGCTTCTGAACCCAAACCGGAACATCACTCACCCAAAAAATAACCTTGGAAGACGAGGAGGAGAAACATTACTGCACCTACTCCTCCCACTCGACCAGAGTCTATCACCAGAGAGCCCATCCACCACAGCATCCCATCGTTGGTGACACACATGGCACATCATGAGAGATATTACACGTCAGCAGAAATGAGCTGTGATGGCCAACCTACAGTCTCGTAGGAGCAGAGTAAAACTCGAGGAGCCAAGTACGGATCTAACTCAATCAACATTCATGATGTTTATTGACTTTACTGTTAGGTCACCATGTTATAGCATAAACAACCAAAGATACTTGTATGAATAAGAAACAAGAATAGAGAAGAAGAAGAAGAATAATATGGAAGGAACTCTACTAATGATATGATAAATATGATAGTGTATTATGAGAACCAACAAGCCTTAAGGAAGGCTTACACATTGTATTTATAGGGGAGTCCAAGGGTCTCAAGTTTCATCTCCATACTTTACACTACTAGCCCTTGGACTTCCACTTGTAGTAACATTACATCATAAACTTTCATAACAAAATGATTAAACATAAAACATAATAACTTTAACTAGCAACCTATCATAAACTAATGACCGACACTTGAATAACGTGAAACGTGTTCCTAACAATCTCCCCCTAAGGGTCGGTCGTCAATGGTGAATGGTTGCTTTGACGTCATCTTCTTTACTCTTGAACTTTGGCAATTGCTGGACGTCACAAAATCGGTTAGATTAGACAAAAATTCTTTGCTCTTCAATCCTTGTTCCTTGTTGTTGAAGTGATGCATATGATGTAGTAATCTGCCTTTGGTCACTCCTTCGACTCAACTTGATGGTACGCCATTCCAACATGCTCATACGTCTTTGAACTTTTATGACTTGTACTCAAGTAATTCCCGATCATTAAGTAAGATCTTTGTCTTAAGACTTTGTAGATTCCGTTGACGTTGAATCTTTCATTAACTTTGAGAAACTTTGATCTTTCTTTGACTTTGTATAACTTAGAACTTTTCGGGAAGTCTTTGACGTAAGTATGAGCATGTGGAATCAGGTGTTGGTGGTGAAGTTCCTGCAAGAAAATGGTTAGTGATAAACAACCGGCACTTACAAGTGAGAAACAGAATTTTTCACCCTCGCAATGTGGTTACTCCTTCTGCCCCTCACCATGGCCGTTCCTAATCGGATGCCCCCGAAGGAGCTAACTCAGAAAGTACCGGAGTACCCCAACGATTAGGTGAGTCGTACGAGATCACCCTACGACTGTAGACCGTCCGGCACTTACAGGTTTGGAGTTAGAATTCGTCAACAGCATAGTGTGAAGACTCCTTCTAATCCTTGCCAAGGCCGTTCCTAATCGGATGCCCCCGAGAGGGCTTACACTGACATACATACGTACACCAACGATTAGGTGAGCCGCTGGAGATCACCCCGCGACTGTAGAACGCACATGGAACGTCACCGAACACACTAAGCGTAACCCACAAGGAGTTACCGAAGTGACCTGCTGTCAGGGCTGTTTGATGTTGACCCTGGCAGGATTTCCGTTCAATCATTGAGAAAACACCTAAGTGATTCCTCTCATAAACGTTCTCGGCAGATTGCTAAGATCTGCGAAGGACTCGATAATTTACAACTGGTGTCCATTGATGTAGAACAACCAGTGTAAGAAAACTAAGTGTTCCTAAGAGATCTTTGATGAATCTCGAGGCTCTAGACTCGATTAGTGCACCTATGGTTTCCTATGCGGAGATTGGGGCAGGGTCTCCTGTTTCAATATCAACCAACTCTAAGAGAAGGTCGATAGATTATACCGGTTCCCCGTGAGAATGAAACAAGTATCTTTTGAGAGATACCTGAGTGGCTAGAAGGTTTAGTGCATTGCGTCACTGGGTCCATGACGTCTTATCTTCAATACCGATGTTACTTTTGTAACAATCAGTAGCAGATGAGGTGTACCCGGTGTCTGCCCTAAGGTTGAATATATGGAGGGCTCATTTCTTTTCACCCTTTTCTTTTCATTTCTTTTTCATTCTTCAACCCCTTCTTTCCCTTTCATTCATACCCCTTCTTTTGTATCATACCTAAGGACTTCTATTTCTAGACTATGGGAGTTGTCCTTGGGTAGATCCCTCCGGCTCTGGCGGATCATAGGACATTTTCCTATCCTTAATCACCTTATAACTCCATGTCGCCATAAAACCATTTGCTGAAAATCTCTCGAGGTGTTTTATGAATATTAAAACACATTTGGGTAACACCTCGAGAGTTTTATTTTTTTCAGAAATACTCCCCCTTCACATGTGCTCGTCCTTGTTTAAGATAAATTTGCACATGCAGGGTAGAGTGGGCACTTTTAGAATTGATCTACTCTTAATAGACTTGTACCCGAGGGACACGTTTACGTCGCTAGTTAAAGGGATCCATTATCAGCTTTTAGGTGATAACTAGCCCTACTAACTAACTTGATGTTGTTAACATTCCTCAAAGAGGAAGTTAGACCCGTCATAGTACTTATCTACTAAGAGTTTCTCGAAAATGGTATAATCTATTCAGACAAGTCCTTATCGGACAAATCCTTTCGATTACTAACATTTGTTGTTCCGTCAATTCTTGAATGATATCTGAGTCGAGCTCACATGAGATTCCTTAACTTT
>LBNU01016972.1:302491-322236 GCA_014162995.1 Artemisia annua | reverse complement strand
TCTACTATCCCTTTCTCTTCATCGGTTTCCTTATGCCGGAAAAGTCCCCGGTGGCCTGGCTGGGTTCCGAAGAGAAGAAACAAGAAAAATGATACATTCCTTTCTTGTCATATTAGAGCATTTTGATCTTTAAAAACTAGAGGTAAGGGTTTTCTGATAACAATCCCACGATAGCTAATATCCATAAAGTGATTTGAACGGGGATGCTTTGGTGCGAGATCCTTCGGGGCAAGAACGAGTCTATCGTCTATCCTTTGATGGCGGATTCCAACCGGTATACTACTGTATATAAGTAGTTTGATGTCAAGAAGATTTTAAGAGGTTGACTTGAGGTCCGAGATGTAGCTTTCGAACATGTTCGAAGGGAGAGGCCTTCGTGCTGTTCGGAGGGTACGTTGTCAATATACATTTGCGTGCAACATCGTTACAATACATATAATGATGCAACGAATTCATGAATTGCATATTCAAATATTAAACAATTTTTAACGGCAGTTTTAGTGATAATTGTCTACCTAGAAAAAAAGTAACACAATACTCCCCTACACTAAATGAAGAATAATTTCATTATATACAGGTTTCGATTTTTTAAAGTTTCAGTTCACTTGTTTTTTCTTTTTTGTGTTCACGATTGAATTGAAATGCAAAAACATCGGATAAAACATGTACGTTCAGAGGGGTCCGAGTCCAACTCGTAAGGACCAATGACCGGCTACCGAAGGATAACCGGTTTTAAGTACATGTTATATTTTCTTATATTGCACTTGTGTCCTTTAAAGTAGAAGCTCTTTATATACTTTTTATTGAAAGCATAGCCTTACGTTTTTTTCATTGAGAAAGAAAGGTAATGGTCCATTTGTTTTGAACAGTATATTCTTTAAAGACGTTGAAAATTTTCAAAGTAATAAAAATATGAATAAATAACCATCTCAGAAATTAATACTCGAGAGAAATATAATTTATCACCCGTCTGGTACGCTTTGGTTCTAACAATTATTTAAGCTACCCATCCGGTAAAAAAGTATCAAATTTTAATACTCGAACCCAACCAGCGTGTGAGAATTGAACTTTAATGTTTTTTTGGGTAACAATGGTTTTCAACCTTTTTATTTTTTTAGAAAGGTAGTTTCCGACGTTTTAGCAGACTAATTCACAGGATTTGAACCCATCGTCACACAGACTCAAACCGGGTAAAACAATCTCTTTTCAAAAGGTTGGCGTGTCCACTGAAAGGTTGTTTGCACGTAATGTTCAATCAAGGAGAAGTTGGTCGCTAATTCCGCTTAGCTACCAGTCTAACTTTTGCCGAGGGCTCATGCCTACCGACAAACGACGACTTGCAAAATACGTACGTACGAGACAATAGACTCGAATCCCATAAACTTATTCCACAAGTTTTTGGATTACCAAGGAAAGTAAAATGAAACATACAGTAGAATATACATAAACCATGTACAAATAAAAGAAACAAAAAAGTATGTCTTTAATTTCTTACTGTGTGATAAAATTGAGGAAACAAGGGTAAGAAGATAGCAGTGGGACTATGAACAGTGAAGATGTGGTGAAGATGACTGATGAGAGGTTGAGGGTGGGGGGTGGTCTCACTTGGACCATGGTCCAACCTGTCTGACATCTACCTCTGCCAGTAAAATCCATGTGACAACAAGCATCTATCTCTATATATATTATACTACCAATCATTCACATTCACACAAAAAAATATATCAAAAAAAATATTAATAAAAAACTTACCTGCACCAGTTTATTTTTCACCTTCATCATCATTTTCTTACCATCTCAAGACAAAGGTCAGAAACTGACCAAACTGCATACAATATAACAGTGTACTAACATAACATATATTTGACATCACTAATTTGCAATCCAAGACAAAAGCATTTGTACAATTTGTGCATAGTAACTTCTCATAATCTATTATGGTGTCAATGACCCTAAATTTTGTACAACATGACAGATGCGAAATGACCAATTTGTATGCTATATTCATAATAGTTCTTTTATCAAAATATAGCAACATTACCTATAACGTTTCCTAATGCTTCATTATGTGCCAGTAAATGCAAGGAAGTACCACGTTGAATATATTTCTATTTCTACTACAAAACAGGTTTTATGTTTGTTATGAGATACTGTGGCAATGTTACATTTTTAACTTTATGTTAGGCATCATTACTTAAACTAGTAAGCATCCACACAACTCCAAAAGGGGTCAGTGTGATAACGCTGCGTGTAATCAATATCAAGAAACTATTTCATTAGTCGTTATGTGAAATCAAATGCTAACAAATGCCACATATAAATGTTTCATAAGAAAAGGGCAAACATGATAGGAGCTATTTCTGGAATACATGTTCGTATTTGCTACCGGCACGTGGTAAAGGATCAGACGCAGCTCATGTCGACATTTGAATGCAAAAAATTAGAAACTTTGCCTAATCTGTTACTGTTTACTTCCAATTAGAGTTTCGATATAATTTTGTTAATAAAGGATGTTGTGATTAGATTACTGATGTTAGATAACCTTTAATTGAGGATCAGAGATTCGTTTCATATGCCTAAATGTCTACATACTTAAAGATCAAAACTAGTGGTCAGAGCGTTCTAATATCCCCACAAGAGTTCTCAGGTTCGAAACTCACTAGGCATATCTTAGTTGTAAACATGGAAGGGTCCGCAGATGGCACGTGGACACTATGGAACCAGTTAGGCCACGTACATGTGAGTCAAAAGTGACTTGCCCTCCCAGGTAACCCAAATAGGGAAAAGTCTCATCCGTTACAAGTTTTGAAAGAGCAAAACTAACTTTCTTACATTAGAGTAAAATTTTGTATAGTTGCTATTGCCATGTGAAAGAGTTCCACATCAGATGCAGCCCATGTCGATGATGTTTCGGGACAAAATTATAAATCTTGTCTGCTCTGTTACTAATTACTTCCAGTTATAGCTTTAATCATTTTGAAATAGATCATAAAACTCTCTACGCGCTTTTCACATACTCCAACAGCAAACGTAACTTTCTAATACTAGCGAAACAGCAAACGTAATAACTAAAGTTGTTTTCTAAGAAGAATTCATTGTGGCCTAAAAAACAATTACAAATTACAGTGCAGTAGCAAATCAACAATGCTACTGGTTTTTTTCGCTATACTGATACTTATTGATGCTATCGGTCCAATATACAACTAAGTAATACTATGGCGCTATAATTCCACTAACAACAATTTCAAATTCCAGTGCCGTAGCAAATCAACAATCCTACTCTTTTTTCCGATATAATGATAAGTACTCATTGATGCTACTGGTCTAAACTACATTGCACTTAAAAGCAGTACCTTGATGGAAAGAATCTACTTTGGTTCAAAAAGTTATATGCATGTTCTGTACTTAACTACACACCATATATTAAGAACAATATCAGCGAAGAATCTTCCTCGAACGGTCGTGTTCATGGCTACATTCAATGAGCGAGAACTGATGGTATCATCTCGGTTTCTTCACGTGAACATACTTGCATTGTCACTGATTTCTCACCCGTAAGTCGAAAGTGAAGAGGTAAAATGAGACGCTACATCTTAAAGTACCAAATGTACAAATGTACAACAACAAAAGAGAGTTTTACCCTTTGGCATCATATTGTATAAGCATCAAATTCCAAATATTGTAAAAAACGAATGTACTTTCAGGAGCAAAAGCAAGTGGGCAACAACTTCCCACAATATTTCATGAAAACCGATCTTTCACGTATGGTAGTTAATTCCTGAAACAATGTGAAAATCGTTAAATAGAAGACTACTTCCTTTGTGCGTTGCATGAATACAGAGAGAAGTTTGACTTGGATCATATTAGTATACACTTATAAATAGAGTAAAGGGCGCACAATGATCATAAAAGCCATTGGTTCTATTATAACATGAATTTCAAATCATAGGATAGGATTAGTTATCTAATTGTATATCGTGATTCGTAAGTTCATGAAGTGGGAGCATGTAAACTAGTTAAAATGCGATGGAATTACTAACATAAAGACCATGTCGAATAAGTATGTAGTTTCAACATCATGTAGGCTTCCTTAAGTGCTTACATTATAGTACTACACATTTCTTATACGTCTCAATTTGAGTATAAGATTTCCCTTCAATGGCTCATCATGTCATATAAAGTGTTATTCACGATTTGACGACAATCCTGACACGAACGACAAGACATTTGTGGCTTGTGGCTTGTGGGACTCAAATAAAACTAGACAGAATATTCAGTCATGTTATACCGCACAACTTTCTCAATTGAAAACAATCATGAGCAACAAGATTTTATGATACATTTACTGTGGACTGTCAAATGATCAGACTCGTAATAGAATGTGTACATCTAAAGTGATAAATTTTGGTCTACTTTATAAAACACTTGGCTAATTTACATCAAGAAAACACTGTGTATAAGTAGACGCAGCCAAAATGCCAATGCAACAGATCCCATACATTTCAAGTTTCATTCTAACCACAAAGTACTAACGACTTGTGTAGAACTTGTGTATACTGTTATATGTTGTGTAGAACATTTCCATTGAAATAAAGGTTCTTCAGGCTTTTTGTTGTGGGCTTTTTGGAGTCTTAAGTTGCAATTACAAGTCCAAAATCTCAAATATAGCAAAAAGCCCAATTAAAAACGTATTTTGAAAAGCTATAATAAAATACAGTATTTTTTTTTTGCTTGAAAAATTCATCTTATACTGCACCAGCGAGCCTCCCTTAATATGAGAACTTGTATATGTTGTCATGTTGATATACTACAAAATGGCTTTGTAGTTTCACCCCATAGCCAAACTTTCTAGGGAAATTTGTTCGAGTTTTAAAGTGATAAAAAGTCAAAAGACAAACAATTTGACCCCAAAATATGTTGATGGTTTGCATGATCTTGTTTCATCGATAACTTGATCAATAATGTGCGCATGACCATAGATGTAAAACCAACAAATATCTACGTCATTATCTGTCTTCCCTACACACCTCCATGAATCTATGAATCTATGATTCATATCGAAAATATCATCAAAATCTTTAATCCATTTTTGTCTCATTGCTTTCCGAGAAAAGGCCGGAATATATTAACTCCGGCCGCGTAAACGACCAAGCTGGCCTACGGGAAATGTCGTCAAGCCCCACAAATGCCCCACCGCCTACGATACCATACACATCTCCTCCTATAACGGTTGTTTTAACTGTTATTCTCCTTCTCTTCTTTTTCATCGGATTTTTTTCTATATACTTTTGTAGGTGTTTCATGCAAAATTTATTTTACACCTGGCACCTTCGCCATAACCCCTCTAGAGCCCCGGTTGTTGGCCCTCGAGCGGAACAGGTCCACCATGGACTTGACCCTTTGATAATAAGTGCTTTTCCTACGTTCACATACTCAAGTGTCAGAGAATATCAACGTGAGAACTATCCTTTAGAATGCGCGATATGTTTATGTGAGTTCAAGGATGAGAATGTTCTTAGGCTTCTAACAAAATGTTATCATGTATTTCATCAAGATTGTATAGACCTTTGGCTTGGGTCACATACATCATGCCCGTGTTGTCGGAGCAGGTTAGACACGCCTATTGAGTCACCAGAAAAATCTCCCATTTCACACAATAGTGCTTCTATGAACGAGACTCGGGAAAGTGATTCTCATGGAGATTCTGTTGCTATTGATATTAATGACAACAATGAGAACACAGATGAAACCGAAAGCAAAAAAGAAAATCATGTGGTGATTGAAGTTGATCCTAATAGTGGAGAGGATAAGAGAACAGAAACATATAAAAGGTCTAAGTCTACCGGGCATTCCATTTCTAGCAACAACAAAAGACTTGCAAACGATGATCGGTTTAAGTTAAGATTGCCTCAAGATGTGCAAGTTAAACTCATTCCTAGACATAATTGGACAAGAAGTTGCACTGAATTTGGAGAATACAAAAGTAAAACTTCGTCCAGTAATGCTGGTTTTGACGAGGTAACTCTAGATAGAGATAAAGATAGACACAACGTTTAGAATAGGAAACTTAACCAACAAATTTTGAGTAACTTTTTATGGTTCTTAGAGTTTATTAGGTCGATCTTATATTATAGGCCCTTAGATATATATGATGTTATGTAACCCTGTAAATTTTATAGCAGTTTATGCACATTAGGCGAGCTCATCTCATTAGTTCGCACTTTTAGAAAGTAAAGTACATGGTTTACAATCGTACTCAAATGAAAAACATATAGGGAAAGAAGTACAGTCTGTTGAGTACTCTACTCTTCCAACAACCAAAACTACAAGAAAATCGAATATCAAAACCGTATGCAAGAAAAGCCAGCTTCATAAGAGGCCAAGGCTCAAGAAGCTCACAAAACCAATCGACCCATTTGGCGAGGACGATTTGGGCCTTTTGGCGAGGACTAAAAGTTCCTCGCCAAACACTCTCCACTAAAGGTATTGGCGAGAACAATTTTGTGTTTTAGCGACAACGATGTGAGACCCACTCAAATTCTCAGTCAACTTTTCCAACTAGGCCCACCAGACTTTTGACAAGAACATATCCTCGCCAATTCCTTTCATTAATTAATCTATTAATTATAATATTTATTTAATTAATCAATGAAATTTATTTAATAATTAAATTATTTATCAATGAAATATAAGTTGGGCCACCAAAACATTTGACGATGTCATGTCGTCGCCAATACCTTTTAACAATTAAATATGATTATCACTTTTAGCAAGGACATGTTGTCGCCAAAAGTATCTACACATATTTGCAACATATGGCAGTTTTCTAGAGCACTTCTAGTATTTTTTCAAAAAAAATCTACCAAACCGAGAACCTGTAATTACCATTCATTTATCTTTTTCTCCATGATTGCTTTTACTACAAGATCAACTCATCTTTTGTTAATCTACCTTAAAGTCCCCAATTTTTATTCTTCACTTTGCATAAGCTTACGACATATGGCGTGACAGAGCCTTAAGGATTCACAGACTTTATTGCGGGGTCACTTAAAATCATGTGCTTCTTCTTAATGACCATTTTTTGTATCATAGAGGCACGCCCCATTGTGTTAGCTATTATATTGTAATCCACATTGGCTAACTCTGGTTTTGCACTCCAATTTTGCACAAAGGTATCATGGCCCACTTTCTGTTTTTCTTGACAGGCATCATGGCCCGTTTTCTGACTGTCGCTATTCTTGACCACCATCTCTTGTCTTATAAAATCATTTCCATTATCTTCCTCGTCGTCCGTAACTTGCAAACCGATCACTAGGTGTCTACTTTCATCACACATAAGTAGCCAGAACATGATAACTACTACTTGATTTATTACATAAATGACTAGTAAACATAAAAAACACATATGAAATCAGTCATAATATCCATGAGTTGAGAGTGAGCTCAAGTGAAGCCCGACCATCCGCGAGGTACCAAGTTCCTCTGGTATAGTAACCTACCACGCTATGCTCCGATGACAAATTCGAGGTCTTTACTTTTTGACATTCCTCTTCACGATAAATCTCTACCACCTAATATATTTTGGGCTTGATTTTGCTAGAAAAATGTCTTCTTGATCTTCTACCTCACCAGCTTCATATATTTACTCACTAACTGTTAAGTAAACATAGAATTAATTGATCAACATTTTATTCAAGACTTTTGGCGAGGACTTATCACCGCCAAAGGTTAAGCCGTATCACCAGCTTCATTTAATTACTCACTAACTGTTAATTAAACACATAATTAACTGGTCCACATTTTGGTCAATACTTTTAGCGATGACTTATCCTCGCCGAAAGTTTGACAGGAAAAATTAAAGGAAAATGAATTAAGCAAAGAAAAAGGTCAAAAAAGTCAAAATAAATAAACTTCCAAAAGTTTTGGTCAACTGTAATTTACTTTTTGGCAAAGTCAAAATCTGGAACCGAGCTTTTTGTCGTGTAGTGGACTTTGGGTGAGGACATCGTGTCCTCGTCAAAACCTTCCTTGCCTTTCCTTTTATTGATTTAGTGGCATTACTCAATGTCGTCTATCCAATTTCAATATTTTTATTTATTTATTTATTTTTTAAAGCTTCGACTATCTAGATACAACCTCTAGCTCTCTAGTCCCGTGTACGTATTTTGAAAATAATCTCTGCCCGGTCTTCTTCAGGATGACCCAACACACTGTCTTTATATTTTGGAGAGTGTAAATTAGTAGTAGTAGCAAATATTTAGAGATTGCATGCTATTACAGTCGAGAAGGATACAAAGAATCTAAACGGGTCACGTGAGGCTTACTTGGTTGCTACTCTTTGAATTTTTTTAAGACCCCACCTAGGTTAGAAACGATGTACCCGTACCCAAACTTTAAACCAATTGCGCCCATAATATTTTCCTACTAAATTTACTTTCCAAAATAAATCATAAATTTTTTCCGAGATATATTAGTTTACATTCTATTTGAACTAAGTTTTCTTGTTTCCTTGTCAAACAAATTATGTTTTAGCTAAATTTACCATCACAATTCACAAATTTATTACTCGTTCACATGAGTAAAAGAAATAAATACTCGTATTATTTACCAGGGCTGTTATAAAATTTTTGAAATTTTTGAGGGTCCTGAACTAAATTACATAGTGAGGCCGTTTGAAAAGAAATATTATATATAAAGTATCACCGTCTATATATAAGATATAATGCAATTAATTAGCTAACCGTTTCACATATTACTTATTTAAGATATATTTTCTTATACAAATTTTTTTCTTATCGTGAAAAATATATGTATACACAGGGGCGGGGCTAGAAATTTTTTGTCGAAAGGACACACTTTGATAAATCTTATAAACTACACTTTTGGGGGGGGGGGGAGCAAATTACGGGAAAAGCCAAATATTCTCGAAAATTTACACTACAATTTTTTTCGCTATGAGGCACCTACCCCCTTTGACCCTCTTTATCTCCGCCCATGTGTATACATGCATATAATTGTTAACGGGACATATTTTGGGGCACTAAATGATCGCCTTTCTAGCATACCCTAAAGACAGCTATGTTATTTATGTACGGTGTATTTTCACAATTTTATTACTTCATATAATTCTACATCATATATATATTTATAAATTTATCAAAAAAACTAGTGATATGAAGTGTTTTTTAAACCAGACCCGGGAAAAAATAGGAAAACTAAAAACAGGTTCAATATCCGGTTCGGTTTTAAAAACGATTGTGATATCTTATTAACACCATCTTGAGCGGTGGCCTTATCCACGTCACCTCATTTTCACGTCTTCTACGTGAGTCGTCCCTTTTTTATAAAAATCAACGCTTCAGTTAATACGTACACTAACGCCTGCTACTCCATCGGGTCTCCATGCACATGTGC
Organism: Artemisia annua; assembly: GCA_014162995.1. Lineage (NCBI taxonomy): Eukaryota > Viridiplantae > Streptophyta > Magnoliopsida > Asterales > Asteraceae > Artemisia > Artemisia annua. Next base: position 312,822 of record LBNU01016972.1, on the reverse strand, counting down.
ACTCACATGCATTCCATCCTCCTTTCACACGTCTCCTCTTTATTCAACGTAACTACGTCCCATATATACAATCAAAGCACCTCGATCACTTTATATAAAAAATAAAAACACAATATATAATATATCAAAAATTTTATAAAAAATGACGAGTGTACTATTTCGAACCGGTTCTGGACCGATCCACTCCTCACTTCTCCCGGCTTCACCCAAAATCTCACTTCCACTTCGACACGACTCGTTTTCGAGCGGTGAGAAACCTGAGTTTTCACCTTTACGACGACATCCGAGTCTCAACCGCAGAATCTGTCGAGCTACATCTGAGCCACAAGCGATTATTAGGTTGAAATCTATCAGTGCTGGATCACAAATGTTACCTGAAGTTGAAGAAGACTTGTTTTCGGATAATGGTGATGTTATTGGATGTATTGCTTCGTTGAAGTTTGCTGAGGAATGTTTTGATAGCATGAGATGGACGCCCGAGAGTGGAATTGGCGGGAATGGAAGTGGACGAGATCGCGGAAGTTATGGTTCGGGACGTAATAATAATGATAATGATAACGATAATGAACAGAAGAAAATTGGGGCGCATTATCAGAAGATGTTGAAGTCGAACCCTAATGATCCGCTTTTACTTAGAAACTATGGAAAGTTCTTGCACGAGGTATGTATTATTTTGTATTTCTTGCAAGATGCTGATAACCGACAATGTTGACGAGTTCAATATCCTGGTCCAGGACCTTGGACTTTGTTTTTACTTTTTACGACTCGATATATTTAATGTGATGATTGATATGGTGAATTTAGGTGGAAGGAGATGTTGTCAAAGCTGAAGAGTGTTACGGAAGAGCGATTCTAGCGAGTCCCGGAGATGGAGAGCTTCTATCGTTGTATGGTAAACTAATTTGGGACACGCAAAGAGATGGTGAGCGAGCTCAGTCGTATTTTGATCAGGCCATTAGCGTCTCTCCTGATGATTGGTACGTCGAGTTCGTTAATCTTGCAAAACTTGTTGTATGTCAGATCGCTTGAGGCGGTTTTATGATTATTTCATATAACTTACAAACATACATGTAATTAACTAAATGTGGTGTGGAAATTTGTAGCATGGTGATGGGATCATATGCACAATTTATGTGGGAAGCAGAAGAAGACGATGAAACAAATGAAGATGAGTCCGGATCTAAGGTGTCGCTTCCTGTGCTGCGGTTTTCTAAGTTTGGATTGGTCTATTTCGGATCTAGCTTCTTGATCTCGAGATCTTCATGCATCAAGGATGGATAGATGATTGAGAATTTGAGATTAAGTTGTGTTAATTATGTGAAGTTAACTAAGTATGTAGATTAAGTACTAATAAACCGTGATGATCATCTAACATGATAGCTTAAGATCTTCTTTCATTGGGAATGAGCAGCTGAGAATTGAGATCCGAAATTGGTTTGAGTTGTAACATGCTTGTACAGATCGTAAGGGTTGTCGCCCATATGTTTAATAAAATCGAGGCTCTCGCTAAACTTTCATATTTTTGTTACGTGTTTTTAGTCTAATGTATCTCGTTTTTCTTGACATCGCGTAAACCAAATATTTTTGTTACGTGTTTCCATATGAACATATACATTTTTGGAGAATTTCATTTATATCTTTACAAAACTTCAATGTTACATCAATATAGTTTTAAATTTTATAACTACATCGATATCTTTTCAAAACTTACAAATGCAAATGTGTTCGGTTAATTAAATTATATTAAAATTAAAAACTATCATAATTGTGAAATTTGAAAGGATATTTATGTAATATTTAAGTTTTCTAAGAAAATAGATGAAATTCACCGATTTTTAAGTATTTAATCAACAAATGACCTTTAAAATATTCATTACAGCTCATGGCAATCGAAATTCGATTGAACATAAAACTTTATGTCACTTAGACGGGTTCGCTGAAAGGTTTGAGTACAGTTAATGGGTTCCATCACATGAAAGGTTGCTTCAAATCTTAGAAAAGCATTTGAATTTCGACACTTTGCTAGAGTCATTCCGAAAGAAAAACAAGCCTGATAGATTACTCAACTTAGAATTTCAAACATGACTTTTTCTTGTGGAATAAAACATCACTCGTGAGTCGTGACTATATTTATTTGACCAATATTTTATTTACGTTTTTACTCGAAAAAATGGCTCTACCTTTGGGTAAGATATAGCAATTGCATTTAGACCGTCACATATTCAAATACTGGCATGACTTGTTGTCCTAACAAAGGAAAATGCTTTCAAGATAAATCCTACTAAATTTCTATGCAACATTATATCTTGAACAACAACAACAACAACACCTCATCCGGCGGAAGCGAGGTATGGGGAAGGTGAAATGTAGATAGTCACACCTCTACCCGAGGTACAAGGACTGCTTCCAGATGAACCTCCGGCAAGTGTAATGAACCATCATTATTATTCCTAAAGCAAATTATTGTAATGAAAGTGGACAACCTTGTAATTTTAGATTTCCACAATGAGTTGGGCCATTTAACATTATAAGCCATCTCTCTTTCAAGTCCAAAACGTGTGGGCCAATTAATCTTAACTGTTAGCCCAACATTAGTTAGCAGCTACCTGATAATCTGAAATTCCTTATCTTTTGTTTTCTTCTCTGGTTACTGAAAGATTAAATTGCTTACTACAAACAAATATATTTAACGAGTATATAGGTAACCCCACTTCGTTGCGGCTTTATGAAACTTGCCTTTTGTTTCTGATAAATAGAAGTTAACATAGAAAAAATAAATGAAAGACTTACTTGGTTCTTGTAATATTTCTGTCAATTGCAAAAATTTAAGGATATTTATCAAAACTTAATACTTGACAACTTATTAAGGCATTCTTTTCATTTTACACTTGGACCATGCAAAAATTGGTAAGGGAACAAAAATAAAAAATAAGCCACCACTTTAACCGGATTGAAGACTTGTTTACCACCCTACCAAGCTTTTTTGGTTTCCTCTGCACAATTTGTTTATTTAAACTCTAGTTAATTATTTGTTAATTTCCTGCTAAACGGCGCCGTTCACTACCGCTAATGTCTATAAGGTTAATTAGTAGGTGTTAACTGTTAAGATAAGTAGTTTAAGTAAATAATCCTAGTCACATTCGAACGTAAAGATGATTTTCAATGTTGTTTCAGGATCATGAGTGTTCTTCTATGAGTGTTCTTCTTGTTACGGTTCATACTCCGTCTTTCAGATATGGTTTAGTGTCATCGCCGAGTACATCCAATGAGTAGAAGTAAGTTGGAACCACATTAGGATTGTTAAATGCTGACTATCAAAACCGAACATTGGACTATAAAATGTATCAAATTTTTTGCACTAATAGTAAGCGTATATAAATTGTTTGTGTTGTTCAAATGCTAGCTTATGAAGCTGGATGATCAAAAGTGATTATTAGGAATTACTTATTCTTAAAATTTATAATTAACTTCAGAATAACTTGATGATCGAACTATTAGAAATTATATAAAAGACGTCAGATATCTTATAACAACATGTTAGTTTATTTCAGGGTTCTAAAAGGCGCGTCATGACTTCCGTTTTACAAAATAGTCCTAGACGTCACCTCTAGGCATGGCGTGAGATAAGGCGTGAAAAGGCACGAGGCATGCCGCCTTTTTTAGGCGTTTTTAAGGAATCTAGTTACAATTTTATGAAGACCACATATATCGGCCGGGTATTTGCGATTTATGCCTCGTATTTGTGTTGTGTTAAAGAAATAAAGAAGATTAGATGCAATGGTAGTTTCTGATTCATTATGTACAACACTTTTTGTAACTCGATATATATGAAATATAATATAAATATATAAATCTAAAAATATTTTATGCCCTTTAAGTCGCGCTTTAAAAAATGGTATGACTTTGTCATGACGCCCAAGACGTGAGACTTGATTGTACAGCCGTGCCACGCTTTACGCTATTTATAACATTTGTTTGTTTACATTATGTGTGTGCTGTGATTGTATTTTCATTGAATGCCCAACCATTAAACACTATGTACCTATCTTNAATATAAATATATAAATCTAAAAATATTTTATGCCCTTTAAGTCGCGCTTTAAAAAATGGTATGACTTTGTCATGACGCCCAAGACGTGAGACTTGATTGTACAGCCGTGCCACGCTTTACGCTATTTATAACATTTGTTTGTTTACATTATGTGTGTGCTGTGATTGTATTTTCATTGAATGCCCAACCATTAAACACTATGTACCTATCTTATTTAAAAGCTACTAGCAGGGTACCCGCGCAATGCGACGGCGGATACTCTGTGACTATATTTTGCAACAAATGTTATTCGGTTACACGTTTTCTTTAACAATAACTATACAAATAAATGATTTAGATAAAAATAACTTTTCAACCATCACCGCCTCTTTGTCGACGATTGTTAACAGTCGGGACGACGGGTTTTAATGGTCGGAATGGAACTTTAGCTGAAACCACCATGCCCGAAGATCTGTTGTTAGAACATCACTAAAAACAAATAAAGATAAAACCCGTAAACCATTCAAACCACCATGCCCAAAGATCTGGTGGCGGTAGTTGTTTTGCCGGTGACGGTGATAATAGCATGTGTGTGTTTAGAAGCTGAGATGAAAGTGTGTTAGTTTGCAGGCTTTTTATTTATGTAATATGCATTAAAAATATTGTTGTTTAGTCTAGTGATTTGCTAGACNTCTTATGTATGTTTTAGTTTGAAATCCTTCCAATTAAAGAAATGTTTTTTGTCTTAATTTTTAAGACTTCCTCTTTTAGATGTCCTAAATGCATTAGTATGTAGTATAGATATTGCGATATATATTACTCCGTATTACAATTTTCAAAAAGGTTCTAATCAGTGTTCACTTGAATGTGTGCATCAAACTCTACAGAAAAATGACGCATAGGCAAATACATGAAAAGGTGCTTTTGTTTATCTAAAAGGAAAAAAAAAAAAAAAAAAAAAAAAAAGTTACTTTAAAGATATAAGAAACAATTACAGTTTCGATTTTTGTTTTTGCTATACGTTAACAAATATTAACTTTACGTTGATACTACATGAAATAGAAAATTAGTTCATTTTTACTTATTACTCAGGACAACTTTTAGAGTCGGGTGATCAAATGTATTTATGGACTAAGGATCAAATGAGAATAATTCTTAAAATAAGAAGGATGAGAAATAACTATAACTACACATTAGAGATGCATCGATTTGAATTAGATGCATCTCTAATCTTTTAGATTAGAGATGGCAAAAAAATCCGAATCCGACGGAGAATCCGATACCCTACCCCGATTTGACCGGGGAATCCCCGAGTTGACCGGGTATGGGGATGGGGATGGGGAATCCCCTTACTCAAAAGCGGGTATGGAGGCGGGGATGGTAATACCCTCGGGTCCCCGTACCCGTCCCCGAATATCTTTTTTACATGAATAAAATTATATATGTATATAATATTTAAAATCTTCTCAATGAATAGCTAATATACTCTTGTTAATGGTCGTTGTACCTTTGCATGTTGGATTAGTTCGCGTTTTTGTTTCCAATTGTAGTCGTTTTCGTACTTACGATAAGTCGTACTCTTTACTATGTTTGGTCGAATGTTTGAACTTAATCTAATGAATGAATTTTGTTTGCTTTTAGTATTGTTGCACCATTTGAAATCTATTTAAAATATCAATTATGTAATGGGGAAAACCCGATTCCCCATTGGGGATCCCCGTTCCCCATTGGGGATGGGGATGGGGATGCAATTGTAACCCCCGACGGGGATGGGGACGGGGATGGGGATCACTGTCTAACTTCGGGGATGGGGATGGTATCAACCATTCCCCGCATACCCGGCCCCGTTGCCATCTCTATTTTAGATGTATCATAATATATTTTTTAACTAAAAATTAGATGCATAAACATATATTAGATGTGTTTCATCAAGTTAGACGAATCCTATGTATTTTTCACCCTCTGCGGGTCAAATTTGTTGTTAGTACTACTTTGCATCGTTTAAACTTCAAAATCACTTTCGAAACTAATTGTGATGCATCTAAATGAATAGAGATGCATCTAATTCAAGTCGATGCATCTCAAATATGCGGTTATAGTTATTTCTCATTCTTCTCATTTTAAGTTTTCTTCTCACTGGATCCTTACCCTGTGTTTATGAGCAAACTTCTTTGCAGGAGTTTTGGGTGTTTGTTTCTTAAAGCGTCTTGCTAGTGTTTTTTTTATATACTTGCCGTTCAAACAAGATGTGGAATATGAGGCGCTAAAATGATGATTAAACATAAAGGTAAATAGCATGTAAACGTAACCACCTTGCCACTTTTTGCTTTGTTGTATAACCATCTTTAATTTTTTCTATTATATACATCATGCTTTTGACTCCGTCTATTATATGTATTTTGTACCAATTTTGCCCTTCTTATTTATCAATACTCTTATTTTTTTTGGGTAAAGGGGAGTAATCCTACACCCTGGTAAATATATTAACCAAAAAACTTTTAAGTACAATGGATATGGGTGAAGTCCCACATCTCAGCCCGTTACATAGGCTAAAAGCTTACATAACAAGATACTTCATAATTTCTAAAAACTAGAAATCAAACCACAACTCAAAGATAATAAGAACAACGAAATGAATTACTTCCTAGGGCCTTGAAGCTTGGTACCATACATGGCATTAAAAGCATCCAAATTACCGGGAAGATCATACACCTGGTTCGCATAATCATCATAGTCATCATACTCTTGTTCAAACTCTTGCCCCCCACCAAAAAGATTAGCAAACTCATCAAATGGGTTGGCAATCTCGTCTTCAGAATCAGACACCACAATTTTTCCCACCTTTGAAAATGGGTTTCCCCTCATCAAATGGGTTGGCAACCTCGTCTTCAATACTCTTATTTTCAGATCAAGGTAAAATGATCATAAGATACATATAATAGATGGAATTTAATAATATAATATATATAATAAGAAAAAATAAATATAACTATACAACAAAGCAAAAAATGGCAAGTTAATTATATTTCATGTTCTTTGCCCTAAACATATAAATTAACAAGCCCTTCTTTTAAATACCAATTAGTTATAAGTTGATTTTTTTTTAACAACTCTCTCTCTACATATCTTGCAACTATACTCTATTTGTGAAAGCTCGTGTTTCATCACTTTTTCTTGACTTATAGCATCATCTCAAATATATGATAAGATACACAGGTTTTATTTAACATGTATCTTAATCCAAAAGAAACCCTAATATAAAGGTGATACATTAGGCGCGCTTCAAAAGAGTAATAAACCCAAAAACACAATTTATTATTGACTGAAAAGTGATCACAATGCATCCAAGGCGTTATATTTAAATAATTAAAATTAACTAGGAAACAAATAAAAAATAAACTTAATAAAAAAAAGATACGACACAAAATAGGTTTGACATTTAAGTAAAATATAGATGCCAATTAACTTAACATCTAGTCAGGGACTTATTGGCATCCATGTTCAACCTAGACGTCAAACGCTTGTTTTCCCTCGATCAAAACAATTAACCAAACACCCCTCTTATACTCTTTACTTTCTTATCTTCATCGTTCACACTCACTTGAAAAGAACTTGCACTCGAGTTCTCACCATCAATAGCTTCATCTACCAAAAATATTTTCTAACAAGGAACTTTATCTTTTGTAGCTTTACGCTTTACATCAAGTCGAGAACCTTCATATTTTCTAACACACCTACCACACTCCCAATGGTAAACTCGTGACCCCAAACATCGGGTTATGACGTAAGACGCGAAAAACGAATTTTGTTAAAACTATAACTAAAAGGCAGATAAGCAAGGATAAAATCTTCAGGGAATAAAACCCTAACAAGAGTAAAACCCTTAACACATAAAGTTTATTAATAATCCAAGATCAAAAGATTAATTACAATGATAATAAGCCTTTTTTTATACTTATAGGGAAAAGATAGATTGAGGAGAAAGTTATATTTCTTCCCTATACTCCTAATAAAAGTAGAAAAATCAATTTTGAACTTAACCCTAAACAAGAGTCACGACACATTAATAATTTTGGTATCTAGGTGGAACATAGATGGTAATCAAAATAAAAAATCTATCCAGGGAGATATTGGCAACTATGTTTCTACAAAGATGCCAAATATCTATTTTCTCTCCGAGATAAATCAAGACCTAAACACCATCACATATGTTATTATATTTCTTGATTCTTCTTCTTATCATTCCCTTTCACTTGAAAAGAACTCGTCCTCGAGTTCTCACCATCAAGGGCTTCAATTCATCTACCTCGAACATTTTCTCACGATGAACCTTATCTTCGGTAGATTTGCGCTTCACATGAACCGAGAACCTTCATATTTTTTAATACACCTACCACACTCTCAACGATCAACCCATGACCCTAAATGTCAGTTTATGTACTTATCAACGATCACTAAATGTTCAATTAAAACAAAAAAAAAGTTTCTTTGTTTGCCATTGAAAACATAATTGGATTTTTAATAATCATCTCTAAAATTAACATATAATCAAAATCACAACCCTTTGTACCTTTAATAACTTCGACTTAGTAGCTTCAACTTCAAGATTTTTACTTTTTGATTTTTTCTTTATATATAACTAGACGAGTACCCGTGCATAGCAACGGGATTTATAGTGGCAGATAGTTATAGTGATGCTTTGGTTAAGTGTTTTGTGTAACGTTTTGTGTAACTATAGTTGTTTGCTGCTAGAAAATCTTGTGTTATGCATGAGTACTCGTCTAGTTATTTTCGAAACCTCCAATATGCATATGCCTCTTTTTATATAACATGTGCAAAACCCATTGATATGTCCGTAAGTCAAAAGTAAAGTGATCAACTATCATCTAAGAAAAATAGTAATATTTTTGTTTAGTAATATTTTCATTTAAATAAACTAATCAAGTATCACTTAATTTTTTTGTACATATGCTTTTTCATCATACAGATTATGGAAACTATTTGAAATTTCATTTAGAACTTTGTATTAACACATTGGGATACAACCGTGTTTCCTTCAATAGTTTTCATGTCCAGCCTTGCATTTTTAGTTTTCACTTTTTCACTTTCAAGAAAAGGTGATTTTTCCTAAAGAAAATAATGTAAATACTTTATAAATAATATATATATAGATTACTAAATTTAGTTACTCACTTATGGTAAATAAGTATACTTAAAATCATTTTATTGTCGGCTTCAGCCGCTTCACACATTCAAACCTATTCTATAGTATTAATGTCAAAACTAATACATAAAACAGTAAAAATTTGCATCTAATATAATTAAACGGTTGAAGGTGAAGTGTACAAAAAAATGCAACAATGTCGAATATTGTTATATTTTAATGAAATGTAATCCAATGAAAAAATGACAACCAAACCACGAAGCAAAGTGAAATAAATAAAATAAAGGGAGTTTCTTAAGATAGTTTCTAAAGATAGTAAGATAATTTAGTTTCTTAGGATAGTTTCTAGTTGCAAAAGATAGATTAATAAAGGGTAATTTAATCAATACCTTAATTTTCACTTTTCACTTTTCACTACTTGACTTTTTGACCATTTTCTCTTTATAGATAGTATAGGTATAGAAGATATAGATAAAGAATACAAAAAATTGAATGAAAAGTAATAAAATTAATCAGGAAACAAATAAAAAATAAACATAATTAAAAAAAAAGAATACGTCACAAAATAGTTTTGACATCTAAATATAGCATAAATGCCAATAAACTTAACAACAAAGTCAAGGACTTACATGTTCAACCTAAATGTCAAACACTTGTTTTTCATCTATCAAAACAACCAACCAAACACCCCTGTTGTACTCTTGAATTTCTTATCCTCCGTCACAATCTGCCATAATTGTCAACATCTTGTTAGTTGATTTTGATTTTTGCTTCAATTCTTTTCAGAAAAAGACATGTGATGGGCTGTGGGCTAATATATACACGTATATTGCGTATGAATATGAATTTCACTATTTTGACAAGGTTATAAAATGCAAACCATATAGGCCCAATGGCCCAACGCCCACAACATAAGGCACATTGTCAGAATTAAGACTGTTAATCAAATCGATGTCCTGCTGAGTACACTGCTGACTATGCGTACCTGGCATAATATTTGTTATCGAGCACATAAATGTCAACTACATTTATATAGATAGTAGTTGTTGCCAATTAATTATGAGAACATAATTAATACAAATAAAAAATAATAACAAACAGAGATGTCATGATTAGTTTAACTTCGTTGCATTCTTT
>LBNU01016972.1:270027-302302 GCA_014162995.1 Artemisia annua | reverse complement strand
TTTTTTTTTTTTTTTTTTTTTTTTTTTTTTTTTTTTTTTTTTTTTTTTTTTTTTTTGAACAATAACAAACTAACAAGTATCGTTTCGAACGTGCCTACTAACCATGCCTACAAATGTACCTAATGATTTGATTGGTTGATTTCAAAAAATGACTGGTTGAAATTTGGAGAGAGAAAGTACATAATACAATTGTACAAGTGATTTATGCATTAGGCATGCTTTTAGACTTGTATTGTTGGTCTAAATAGCACTACTCTTTATTAATTTATGTGATTTTATTTTGGTAAGTTTATTATTTTAGTAATGGGTCCAATAAAATACAAAATTACATCTTCCCAATATAAGATTAGAAAACAAAACAAGTGACGATTTGAACCTTCAATTTAATAATGTGAATCAAGATTTTAAATGGTCAACAGCTGAACGAAGTAAAATTCGACTTCACACCAGTGTTTTAAAACCCCGGTCGACCCGGCCGGGTTAACCGGTTCAACCGGTTCCGGCCAAAAAAACGAGTCAAAAAAACCCGGGTTTCTAAAACCGGGTTAACCGGTTAGACCCGCCGGGTTTTGAGTGGCTCCAGTCAACCCGGTTCTCGAAACCCAGCCGGGTTTCGTTTTTTCAAAATTTTTTAATAAAAACACGGAACCCGGCCGGGTTTCGAGAACCGGGTCACTCAAAACCCGGCAGTCGAACCGGTTGACCCGCCCGAAAAAATAAAAAAAATAAACAAATTGAAAACCGGGTTGACCCGGCGGTCGAACCGGTCAAACCGGTTGACCTGGTGCCCGGTGACTTGACCGGGTCGATTTCGAACCTGGTTTTCAAAACATTAAACAAGATATATAACCACACACTGTAAATCATATATTAAATGTTCAAAAAATTGCATAATTCTTAATTGTTACTATTTCCTTATTGTATGTGCATTCTTTCGATAGCAACATATATCCGTTCCAAATTAAGTAAAATGTTCGGACCCTTCCAGATACGAAACAAGATAACATCCACGCACATTATTCTTAGATTTGACTGTTTTATTTTTGTTCCACCATAAGGTCGCATGAAAACGAGACTTAGAGTAGTAAATGATTGGTAATGACTATAAGACTGGAACGTAATAGTTTTGTGACCACGTGTGAACCCCGTCAGTCACACGCCATCCTTAATATGGCACTCTCTTTGCACGTGTGAATGCCAAAAGGTTGAGGTGGTTTGGTCGTTTGCACGATGGAATGAAAGTTTAGTTATTGTGTGTGTGAGCATGTGTATTGTGGGGTATGTTTGTGTTTAAGTGGGTATATTTAGGAAGGTTATTTAGTGGTCACTACTATGGTTATTTGGTGTTGATTTGATGAAGGAATGGAAATTTTAATTGACGCTAAAATAGAGCTGATAGACATGGTTCTCATTAGAACTAGTCTAAGTATTTGAGTAAAACACAAATGAAACAACTCTTAAAAGATAATGTTATAGTGGTAAGTGGTAACTGATAACAAAAAATAGTTTAATGCATTAATCAAAGCATGTTAAAATCATATTGTATAGCTTCAATTTAATAACATAGTGGTTATCATGTCTTACACATTTAGTACAACTGATTATGGATGTAACAAGCTAAATTGAACCGAGTAATGCTACATTAACTCGCTACTAATACTCATGCTCAAAAATTGATTCAAGCTCGATTGAGCTTTAAATTTCAGGCTCGAGTACGTCTCCCTTCTAAAACTCGGGATCAAAACTCGAGTCGAGCTTGAGTGACCAACTTGTCAAGGTCAAACTCGATAATAATCGACATGTTTAACTCGACTCAAATTGATTCGTATACATATTACTTTATATAGTAATAATTAGGTAATTATATGTTTATAAAAGGAAAAAATGTAAATTAACCAAAAGCTCGATAAGGCTCTTGCGCCTCACGAGCTGAGTATTCTGGAACTGGAGCTCGACTTGGGTTCCTACTTGAGTATGTTGAGCTCGATCTCGATCAATTATAATCTGGTTCGGTTCAAGTATTCTTCGAGTCAGCCTTGAATAACTTACTACGTTATCATGTCTCATTTGTATCCATACACATAGACGAAACTTGAACCATTTAGTTGAGAGGGCCAAAATGTTCATGATCAATTTTTAAGAAGGCCAAACTACTAAAACAAAAGCTTAGCAATAACTTATTAACAAAATACATTTAGGACAAAATTTTTGGAGGGGCCATGGCCCTCCCTAGCCTTCAAGAAGGTCCGTGTATGTCCCTACATGATTATCATTGTCATTTGTGGTTTTGAGGAAAAAAACATTAATTACACGTGCATTAAGACGTCTAACAAAGATTAATGACATTAGAATTTTGAATCCAAACTATTAAGAGATGCTAGCAATACTTAGTTTGAGTGTAACATAGTCTAGTTTAGGGTTTAAAGTATACTTAGTTAAGTAGAGTTAGGAGTATGCTTAAATTAGGTTTAATTTACTTGGCATGCAAAACAAGCAAAGTGACTCCTATGATATTCGAAGTTGTTAGATAGATATTGTTTCCATGTTGTCTTTTGGTTATTGTTTGGCTATCTTTGTGTTGATTATAAGATGTCTAGAGTTTGTGTCGATTAAAGGGAAACATGAGGTGCAAGTTTAAGTTTTCTCAGGGGTTTCTTGAGGTGTAAGAATTCAATTCCAAGGGGTTATTGATGATAAAGGTTTCAGTTACAATGAGTTTGACAAAAGGGTTCCAATGTTTAAATGTTTTCGCATATCTTTCTGACTTCAAGTCTTGTTGATTTTTGAAATAAAAATAGGGTTTTGTTTTCTTTAGATTACAAGAAAAGTGATTACTCGGAGGACAAGTGATATGTTTGTATACTTTAGGTGGAAGGATCGAAGCTTTAAGATTTTCTAAAGGGTTAGTAGATCAAGTATACAAGAAGTTAGGGTTTCAGCACATGGGTTGTGAGGCTTACTGGAAATGGTGAATCTTTAGGCTTATTAAAGGGTTAAATTTATTGATAAAGATAAAGCAAGATTTGAAGAATGTCTAGTACAAACACTATGTTTAACATCGAAAACTTTGATGGGAAGGGTGTACAAATACTTAATAGTCGTGAACAAGTTGGGTGTAAGCAACTTGGTCATGGTATAAGTATTTTATGGGGCACATGACAAAGACATGTTTTGTTCGAGGTGGAACTGTAGTGAGCTCACGAAAATCGTAAAATGAACTTTATGAGGGAAGTAACTCTGGTGACGCAATGGCTCAAGGAAATACTAAATTAAGTGTACATGAACTTCCATGAAGCCAAAAGAACAAGGGTTGTTGGGTAAATGAGTTGTTCTTCGTGGTAAAAGGAGCATGTAATATGTTTGGTAAATGAGCAGTTTAGCGTGGTAAAGGAACATGGAATATGCTTGGTAAATGAGGAGTTATGCGTGGTAAAGCATCATGAAAGATGTTTGGCAAAGGAAAAGTAAATCTTACACCTTGGTAGGGCATACATTGGAGTGCAAGGTCAACAAGATGTTTAAAATGATGCTTTTGTTAAAGGATGAGTATGAGAAGGTCTAAGGAAGCTAGACGTGGATATTTACTAAGGTGCAATGGCTAGTTAACAAGGTGGTCTATGGTTTGATGTTCCAACAATAGATGGAGATTCTGAGCATCGGTTTATACTAATAATGACTACTAAGATGGAATTTCTATACTATAATAGCAATTCTTAGTAGGTTTAATTATAACCTAGTATAGTTCAAGGGTTTAAATGTACTTAGTTTTATGCTTAAACTAGGTATACTTGATGCGCAAGCCAAGAAAATAGGCTCTTATGAAGTTCGAGTTTCATAGGGATCATACCCCCTCATCTCTATTAAATGAAGTAAAGAAGATTCTAATTGGTACCATACCACTTGTATATTCTTCTCTATCTCTTATGTTTAGAAGGATATTTGTGTGCTTGTGATTTTGTAGGTGATGAATTATGTGATTAGCTTTCAGATTTTATTCAACAAATAAACATATAAGAAAAAGTTAGATTATCATACCAAAGGGCTCGTATCCCAATGATACTCTCTGTTTTGTGAGAAGCTCCAAACCAAATGGTTGTGGGTTCAAGTCCTGGTTAAGACATATGAGATAGATTTGTGGTGTAAATGTTATGAGATAGTTAAAACTGTCGTTCTAAAAAAGAACTAGATTATCACTCAAAACTAACCTAAACACAAAATTATCATTTCAAAAAAGCAAGGTTGTAAAATTATCATTTTATTGTAAAAATCATTCTTTTTACAACAGTGCTTTTTAAATTTTTTTTACACAAAATTATCATTTTAAATTTTTACAAAGCACTGTTGACACTAATGAAGCCACGTCAAGAGTACCGACCTTAGTGATACGAATTATCTACAAAGCTAAAGAGCTATACTATGATAATTTAGACAATAGGCATCAAATGATAAACAAATAAACGAGTATACTATTTAAACGATAAACACATAAATTATCCAAAACAACACATCAAATCTTTATAAAGTAACAAAAACGTAGTAGTCATAACATGGCTAACACCCGAGGGTGTTAGCCCATAATTTCAGTAGCAAATATGAAGGTAAATACAAATGGATTACAATAGAAAGACATGACGAAATTAATTAGCAAACGGATTGAATACACTTCTTTTCTTATGATGATATGGGACCTTCTGCTCTTATCTTCTAAATTCTGGGACTGAAAAGTTGTTGGATTAAAGCTCTATGCTCGGCTGCGGTGGTGGAAAATGTATACAAAACTTGTATTAGGGCTTGGTATTTATAGGTTTCTGTCTGACGTATCGATACAAAGTATCGAGGTTGATACGCCGTATCCCAGATATCTTTAGTGGGGAATAAGAAAGAATATTCCCAACATATACAGACACATCTTTAAATACGGCGTATTGAAGTATGTAAATACGTCGTATACCTTCAAAATGTGTTCAGCTTAAGCTGGGGATAAGATCTTCGATACGACATATGACCATAGTTTCATACGCCGTATTTAAGCTGTTGACTTGGGCTTTCACTGCAAGGCATCAGATACGGCGTATTGCAAGAGTTGAATACGCATCTTTATATTCACCGATACTTAGTGTAATCTTCCATGTGTTAATACGACGTATCTCCAGAATTGGATACATCGTATTCTCTTTGCAGAATGCATGTAGGTTCTTCAATTTTACTCCAAATGCCGTCGTTTTCCATGTTTTTTCCTAAATTGCTCCTTGAATACCAGAAATCATAAAAGTAAGCAATTAAGTATCAATTCGGATATAAACACATAATAAATGAACAATTTACATGAGATAAATGATAAGTAAATATAGTATTTATTTGATGTTATCAATATGTCCTTTTGGTTAGCAGTATATGTTGTATATATGTGTCTTTGGAGATTAATACAATTCATTTTTTTCAAAGAAAAAATAATAATAATTGAAACATGTTTATTGACATAATACAGTCATTAATTATATCATAATATGATTTTTTTATTAAATTATAATTAATGTATAGTACTTCGTACTTAATTAATATTGTTTACTTTAGTTAGTTAAACATTAATGACTGCTTTATCATAAAAAAAAATCGTTAATTTCAAAAAAGGTTTTGCTAACGTGTGCCCACTGTATACATGTTTAGCTCTTTATATATGGAAGATTCATGTTAATTGCTAACACATTTTTATTTAATTAAGGTAATTTTTGATTTTAATTAATGCTCATTGAATGCACTTTCTGATTTAAAACAAAAGAGTAAAATGCAAAAATCATCCCTGTGGTTTGTGTTATTTCGCAAGAATCATCCCTATCTCAAACGTTCAGCATTAAACATCCCCAAGTCCACAAACGTTTCGCATTAATCATCCCTGAGCACTAACGTCGTTAGTTTTACCCGTTAAGTGTTAAAATAATATTTGCCCGTTAGTCCCTCCGTTAATATTTTTTGCATCGTTAGTCCTCATTTTTTGCACCGCTCATAATTTTCGTCTATTTTTAGACATGTTCATCCGTTTTCGTCCGTCTTTTAAGTTCTCGTCCGTTTTTTTACGTTTTCGTCCGTTTTTTCCGTTTTTTAATGTTTTCATCCATTTTGCCATTTTTTTACGTTTTCATCCTTTTTTACGTTTTCCTATGTTTTTATACGTTTTCGTCCGTTTTTTTACGTTTTCGTCTGTTTTAAACGTTTTTGTCTGTTTTTTACGTTCTCGTCTATTTTTTTTTACGTTTTCATCCATTTTTTACGTTTTTGTCGTTTTTTTACGTTTTTGTCCGGTTTTTTATGTTTTCATCCGTTTTTGCCATTTTTTTAAACGTTTTCGTCCATTTTTTTTACGTTTTTGTCTGTTTCTATATGTTTTCGTATGTTTTTTTCTTCATATTTGTCCCCTTTTTTTTACATTTTTATCTGTTTGTATTTTCATCCGTTTTTTACGGTTTTGTCAATTTTTTATGTTCTCGTCAGTTTTTTTTACATTTTTATCCGTTTTTATAGACTTCTGTCTACCTTTTTGTAACGAAAAAAACTTTAGTAACTTAGGTGAACATTTTGGCAAACTTTAGTAACATCTTTGTCTATTATCCCTTTTNTTGTCCCCTTTTTTTTACATTTTTATCTGTTTGTATTTTCATCCGTTTTTTACGGTTTTGTCAATTTTTTATGTTCTCGTCAGTTTTTTTTACATTTTTATCCGTTTTTATAGACTTCTGTCTACCTTTTTACGTTTTTATCCATTTCTTACGTCCGTTTTTATTGGTTTTTACATTAAAAAATGTAAAAAAAGATGGGCGAGAACGTTAAAAAATGGACAAAAACGTAAAAAATGACGAAAACGTAAAAAATGGACAAAAACGTTGAAAAACTGGCGAGAACCTAAAAAACGGACAAAAAAGTATAAAAAACAGACGAAATTGTAAAAAAAATGGACGAGAACGTAAAAAACAGACAAAAACGTATAAAAACAGATGAAAACGTAAAAAAACAGACGTAAACGTACGAAAACGTATATAAACGGATAAAAACGTATAAAACATACGAAAACATAGAAAATGGACGAAAACGTATAAAAAAGGCAAAAACAGATGAAAACATTAAAAAAACAGACAAAAACGTAAAAAAAAGTACGAAAGCGAAAAAAACGGACGAGAACGTAAAAAACAGAGGAAAACGGACGAACACGTCTAAAATCAGATGAAAAATATTAGCGGTGCAAAAAATCAGGACTAACGGTGCAAAAAATATTAACGGAGGGACTAACGGGCAAATATTATTTTAACACTTAACGGGTAAAATTAACGACGTTAGTGCTCAGGGATGATTAATGCGAAACGTTTGTGGACTTGGGGATGTTTAATGCTGAACGTTTGAGATAGGGATGATTCTTGCGAAATTACACAAACCACAGGGATGATTTTTGCAGTTTACTCAAAAGAAAATTTTATATTCATTAATTACATCTTATGAAGTGCCCAATGGGTACATATTAGCAAAACCTTTTCAAAAAAATAACATAAACGCATATGGTATGTAAGAATATTTCCATCAACCTATTTGATTTCACATATCACAACTAAGAGTACTACAAATTCCAAAACAAGTCATATATCAAATATTACCCTATATAAACTCGACATTTTCACCACTTATGTCCATTGATCAGATCAAAGATTTACTTAAAATATATTACTGTAAGTTATGATTATCAAGAAAACAATCAAAGTCAATATGTATAGAGTTAAAATCTGAAGAAAAAAATGCAAATAACACTGTAATAATTCCATGCATTAAATAACTTACCTTTGCAACCTATATTTTCTCTACACAATCATAAATACGCTAATGTCATGAGTCAACACACTCTGGCTTGGTTTTACTTTTGCTTTGCATTAAATTGCCTTAAACACCGAACCAATTTTTTCATCTTTTTGTAGCCTCACCGCCCACACAACATTAAACCATATTTTTCAGATCACAGCATTCTTTGCTAACCAAAAAAAATGAGTTCATTTTCCGTCGAAGGTGGCGGGGATGATGGTGGTGGCGACACCAAGAAAACACAAAATGAAAAACCTAAAAGAGTTTCAATGTTGAAACTGTTTGCATTTGCTGATTCATATGATTATCTTCTTATGTTTCTTGGTTCTGTTGGAGCATGCATACATGGTGCTTCTGTTCCTGTTTTCTTTATATTTTTTGGAAAGTTGATTAATATCATTGGGCTTGCTTATCTTTTCCCGAAAGAAGCTTCTCATAAAGTTGCAAAGGTATAGAAGTTTGTTTTTTTGTTTTTGTTTATATGGATTAATGACTGGAAAAATTGTTTGTATTAGAAACAAAAGAATGTATTTATTTGTTTTTAGTGGAGAATGAATTTTTTAACATGTTTTTTTTATGTTATATTCTTTTTTGTTGGCAGTATTCGTTGGATTTTGTTTATCTTAGTGTGGTGATACTCTTTTCTTCTTGGATTGGTGAGTTTATTGATTCTTTATTGTACGTATTTGGTTTAGTTAATTTTGTAAAATGCTAAACTATGGATAAAAGAAAGAGTGTAACTTGATTGCTTGAGTTTTGATCAAACTGATTTATTTCATGGTTACATATCCGAATTCGGGGACATTGATATTGTTTTCATTTTTTTTTACAAAAAATTGGATTGAAAATCAAAATTCCATGACAAGAAATTGATTAGTTTGATCACTAGAAACACACATTTCAAAAATAAATAAATAAATAAAATAAAAAAAATGTTAATTTTAATTACAAAACCTATGTAGGGATATATACATGGGCATTTGCATATATATCCAAAAATACAAAATTGTATATATATCATTTGCATGCATAAAAACCATTATACTATGTGCATAAAAAACTTGTACTAAGGATATATATGCAATTATTCACCTTTGTAGAGATATATATGCAATTCCCCCTAATCATGTCATTATTGATGATGTTGATATTATTTCATATTTATTAGAAAATTATTGATCAAAATTTGATTTCATTCCATTATAAAAGGTCAAACTATAATAAATTTAATTAATATTTTATTTGGAAATAAAACTTAAAATCCTATCAACTCTAAATTTCATTTCTAAGTTTTTAATTATCTATAATTGAAAATATTGATTTTTCTTCTAGTTTAATTCAAAAAACTCCAAAATTTACCAAGCTACAAATTCATAATCAAGTGTTCATAATTTTTATGAATGAAAAAATTTAAAATATAGTATAAAGTATAATAAAATTTAAAGTATATAAAGAGAAATGATACATAGGCCTAAAAATAGACCTAAAAGTGGACCTAAACACATGTGGCATGATCCTGATGGGTTGTTAAATAAGTGGGTCCCTATCTGCAGCCATCAGGATCATGCCACATGTTTTTAGGTCCACAATTAGGTCTATTTTTAGGCCCATGTATCATTTCTCTAAAGAATGGTGTATAGGATAAAGTATATAAAATGTAAAATGTATAGAGGTGGCTTGTTGGATGCATACTGGAGAAAGACAAGCAGCAAAAATGAGAATGGCATACTTGAGATCAATGTTAAGTCAAGATATTAGTCTTTTTGACACTGAAGCATCAACTGGAGAAGTCATTTCAGCAATCACTAGTGATATCATTGTTGTTCAAGATGCCATTTCTGAAAAGGTACGTACCATCTATTTTTAGCTTATTTGTTTTCTAAATTTAGTTGGAAGTTGCTTTATTTCTACTATTACGTAGAGTATATGATGTTTATTTGACATATAAAACCGCTTATGACATATTATTAATGACCACATGCCTTAACTTTTTAGTAAGCTAGAGAAAAATTAAAGAGAAATGATACATAGGCCTAAAAATAGACCTAAAAGTGGACCTAAACACATGTGGAATGATCCTGATGGGTTGTTAAATAAGTGGGTCCCTGTCTGCAGCCATCAGGATCATGCCACATGTTTTTAGGTCCACAATTAAGTCTATTTTTAGGTCCATGTATCATTTCTCAAAATTAAAAGCTACTTTAATAGACGGATGACAATTTTGAAAAGCCAAGAAAAAAGGATACAACTTTTTGATAGCTTTGAAAATAGTAGAATGTTAATGTTAATGTGTTCTAGCAATATTATTTACAATTGATATTTCATCGTGGAAATATTTATAAGAGGTATTCTAGTAGTTACTACGGAGTATTAGATTAGAGTTACAATCGTACAAAAAGGTAAAAAATTTATAAATATTTATATCTGATACTATTGGAATAATTACCACTCGATTTGGAAAAAAGAACATTTTTATTGTTAGAATGATATGTAACGGTATCCTTTTATGATTTATGCCAGAAAATGGTTTACGGGTTTCTCATGAAACTAGGCGTATACCCGTTAATAACGACGGAATTTCATAGCGGTAAACCGTTATGATTGAAATATTGTAGTTAAGTGTTTCGTGTAACGTTTAATAATTGATGTTGACAAGTCTTCATCATCATCCGCGAAGACAAAGCAACATCATACCAGTCCAGCAAATTGAGATTGAAATATGGATTCGGATTGAGAATTGTATTGTGCTGAATATGTTAAAAAAAAAAAATAAATAAATAAATAAATAAAATAAAAAAATGTTAATTTTAATTACAAAACCTTTGTAGGGATATACATGGGCATTTGCATATATATCCCTCCAAAAATACAAAATTGTATATATATCATTTGCATGCATAAAAACCATTATACTATGTGCATAAAAAACTTGTACAAGGATATACATGCAATTATTCACCTTTGTAGAGATATATATGTAATTCCCCCTAATCATGTCATTATTGATGATGTTGATATTATTTCATATTTATTAGAAAATTATTGATCAAAATTTGATTTCATTCCATTATAAAAGGTCAAACTATAATAAATTTAATTAATATTTTATTTGGAAATATAACTTAAAATCCTATCAACTCTAAATTTCATTTATAAGTTTTTAATTATCTATAATTGAGAGTATTGATTTTTCTTCTAGTTTAATTCAAAAAACTCCAAAATTTACCAAGCTACAAATTCATAATCAAGTGTTCATAATTTTTATGAATGAAAAAATTTAAAATATAGTATAAAGTATAATAAAATTTAAAGTATATAAAGAATGGTGTATAGGATAAAGTATATAAAATGTAAAATGTATAGAGGTGGCTTGTTGGATGCATACTGGAGAAAGACAAGCAGCAAAAATGAGAATGGCATACTTGAGATCAATGTTAAGTCAAGATATTAGTCTTTTTGACACTGAAGCATCAACTGGAGAAGTCATTTCAGCAATCACTAGTGATATCATTGTTGTTCAAGATGCCATTTCTGAAAAGGTACGTACCATCTATTTTTAGCTTATTTGTTTTCTAAATTTAGTTGGAAGTTGCTTTATTTCTACTATTACGTAGAGTATATGATGTTTATTTGACATATAAAACCGCTTATGACATATTATTAATGACCACATGCCTTAACTTTTTAGTAAGCTAGAGAAAAATTAAAAGCTACTTTAATAGACGGATAACAATTTTGAAAAGCCAAGAAAAAAGGTTACAACTTTTTGATAGCTTTGAAAATAGTAAAATGTTAATTTTAATGTGTTCTAGCAACATTATTTACAATTGATATTTTCATCATGGAAATATTTATAAGAGGTATTCTAGTTGTTCCTATTAGATTTTTGAAAGAGTTACAATCGTACAAAAGGTATAAATATATTTTATTTTGGAACGGTAAAAAATTTATAAATATTTATATCTGATACTATTGGAATAATTACCACTCGATTTGGAAAAAAGAACATTTTTATTGTTAGAATGATATGTAACGGTATCCTTTTATGATTTATGCCAGAAAATGGTTTACGGGTTTCTCATGAAACTAGGCGTATACCCGTTAATAGCGACGGAATTTTATAGCGGTAAATCGTTATGATTGAAATATTGTAGTTTAGTGTTTCGTGTAACGTTTAATAATTGACGTTGACAAGTCTTCATCATCATCCGCGAAGACAAAACAACATCATACAAGTCCAGCAAATTGAGATTGAAATATGGATTCGGATTGAGAATTGTATTGTGATGAACATGTTAAAAAAAGAAAAAAGTAGTAAAGATTGAGTAATTTTAAAACAACATTAATTTAAAAAAAAATATTATGAAACAACATTTGAGGCAAGACATAAATGCATAATAGTAATTAACATATTTTATTTTATTTTAAGAAAAACACATTTTTTTTTTTTTTTTTTTTTAATTATATGATAGAGATATAGATAATGAATATGCAAATTTTTGAAAGTTTTGTCACCATGAACTAGAGAATCCTAATGGTATGTAATGTTCAAGTGTAAGTTTTGAGTTTATACAATTATACCTATAAGCTGATAAGAGTATTTAAGAATTTGGTATGATTCAACTAACTTATTATGATGTCTCCCTCTATTTCTCTGTCTTCAATAAATATACACTACGTAAATACATATAAAAATATTGTGTTTTCCAGTTCCTTAATAAAGTGTGAGGAAGTTTGTTAAAAGAAAAAGGTGTGAGAAAGAAACTTTGGTTTTAATATTAGTATTAGGAAGTAGGTGTACAAATTAATTTTCAACCACCATTTTGAATTTTTGATTTTATATCCTTTAAAATCCATATATTAAAGTATGATAATCACATTCACAAAAATTTCATTAACGAGGACGGCTGCATGCCGCCGCGTTGCGGCGGGGCGGTGATCTTGCAGCAAATTTCTGCATTTGGTTGGTTCATAAATCAAGCGTTTGGTTTA
This sequence comes from Artemisia annua, assembly GCA_014162995.1. NCBI lineage: Eukaryota > Viridiplantae > Streptophyta > Magnoliopsida > Asterales > Asteraceae > Artemisia > Artemisia annua. Next base: position 289,471 of record LBNU01016972.1, on the reverse strand, counting down.
TCAAAACTCTAGTGATACTACTGCAAAATGCAACGACAACAGTAGTATGGAGGTCCACGAATTCATCGATGAACATAACAACAACAGTAGTATGGAGGTCCGCAACAGCTGGGTCAATCGACAATGCTCCAGAAGTAGAAGCACCCATAGCGTGGCGGGTATAGTTTGTTTGGGACAGTGGACGTTTTAGTTTACCTTCGTAACAAAAGTGTAGCAATCAAACACATATTTAAAAAGTAAGAGGCCGCTTGGAGGTGCTATGGAACTGAATTTGCGTACCGCAGCGTTAATACTTCGTCAGACCCTATTTCATCATCTCCACACATAATTTGTTTAAAGTTTGGTCTAACATTCGCACACATGAAAGCACTCACCAGTCATCACAGCCAAACATCACCTGAGATATTGATAAAAAAAAGTTTATAAAAATCATAACTCTAAGATAAACCTGTATCCCAAAATCAGTCAAATCACAGTACATCAATTTTTACACAAAACCCATATCACAAAATAATTGAAACGACCAAATACCCACAGAAAGTCACCCGAAACAAATCGCTGACCACCTATATCCGAATAAGGTACACAACTTTTAGCCAGTTTTCAGATAGATCTTCGATTAACGGGGCTTTTGCATATCGTGTTCACTGGAAATTGGAAATATATCAAGCCTGAGCCCTGCACATATATAGACAAACAGATTTAATCTACGGTCACTCCTGGAAGAACTCCGAAATGTGTAGAACGTCCAATTGCCCGAATCTACAACAAAAACTAAACATGTAACTAAACCAAGCCGAAAAAAAAAAAAAAAAAAAAAAAAAAAAAAAAAAAAAAAAAAAAAAAAAAAAAAAAAAAAAAAAAAACAAAAAAAAAAAAAAAAAAAAAAAAAAAAAAAAAAAAAAAAAAAAAAAAAAAACACAACACTCTACTTCAACAACAGTAACCATGAATAAACGGTCCATGTTGTAAAGCTTCTGAAGTTATCAAAAACTGGAAAAAAAAATAATAAATAAGAAAAATAATTAAAAAAAAAATACCTGCTTAAAAAATGATTTCATGGCATCATCCTGTAAACACAATCGAAACCAAATCCCTTTGTTAATATGAGATCCTACACACACACACACAAATGTTAAAAGATAAATTATGCCCCTGGCTAGTAAAATCCACCATAATAATAGCTTTAAGGCTAAGAGGTACTGACCTCTGTTATCTTTTTTTTTCCCGTCATCGTGAAGATGTGTCCGTAATTTCCGCTAGCGATGGAAGAAACCTTGCTGAAGACGGTAGAAGGTAGCAGTGTCTGCAAAGTCAGAAGAAGATAAGTATCAAAACACAGGCGGTGGGTTTGCTAATATCGAAGAATTAAAAAAACGGAAAACAAATTGTTACGGGCTACCTAACGGGCCAGACAAAGTTACTGGATTGGGAATATAGGCCCTAAGAAAAATATTATTTAATTTTACTGCACGGTTCCCAAAATCGCCCGTACATTATATATATAGTAATGATACTCATTCAATATTCTTTTACTCCAAACACATGTAATTTACTTTTCACTCCATCATAAACAAATAAGTTTCATTAAATAAAAGTCATGTTACATATAATCTATCGCAATGAAAGTTTACAACTTACTTTTATTATTGTTACAATAGATTCATAATTCAATCCATATATATTTTTTTTTCACAACTGAATTCACAAATTTCAAGAACCTATTATTTTTAACCATGCAAGAGTTGCAACATAAAATTTCTGTTGTGCAATTATTCTCAACAAGCAGATTGGCGCTTCTAACATGTTCTGAATTTTAACCCGTTTGTTTGAGATGTGTCTCCGAGGCCAAGTAAAAAAAAAAAAAAAAACGCTTCTTTTTTCTAACGTGTTCTGAATTTAATTTTTGTTTAAATTAAACATTTTTTATAAAATCGTATGTATGTCAAAAGCGTATCAATATTAGACTCGTTTTGTATGTTATCGAGAGACATTTTCGCCCGTATTTTTTTTATTCAAAAAATCGCGAGATATCTGTTAGATACTTGGTAAATAAAGTTTGTTGTATAAAAAAGTCATAAATAGTAAGAAGTTGAGGGTGTGATTTGTAAATATATTTTTTTACTTGTTTTTGGGCCACTTTTTTGCTCGGTTTGTAGATTTTTTTATTCAAATGCTCTAAAAAACTTAGTTTATTACTGCCGTCGTCGAGAAACTAATTGTTTAATGGGTTTTGGCAATTATGTTGCTCCATTATATATAGATAGAATTAAATAATTTATTTAAGGGTCCCAAAGAGTCCTTTTTTTATTTTATTTTTTTTATTATTATTTTTTTAAATACTAATTAGATTATCAAGAAAATAAAAGGAAGTAAAAAAGAAAAAGAAAAAAGAGGAAACAGAAAGGCGGTGTTTAATACATGCCCAAGTGAATATTGGGGGGTGATTTATAAATGCAGACATTTAATGGAAGGCGGTTTGTAATTAATGAATTTGTAAAGTAATATTGTTGGGGCAGGCTGGAGTTTTGTACCACTTCTCTAATTGCCCATGCACCGCACTTATGGAGTTCTATCACTTGCAGCTCTTATCCTCTTTGCCATTTTCTTATTTATTTAAGGGTTTTGCTGTTTCTAGCCTTACTAGTTACATTTAAATATTAAAAGATGCAAAAGTTATAGTATTATAGCCCCGTTTATTTAATCATCATCTATACTTTTTTAATGTTATTTTCTCACTGTGACAAAGGTTATATAACTTAAAATAAGTAATAGGTTCTAGACTAAATTATACGAATGGTCTCTTTTAACTATTGATGTATCTAGTTTGAAAAATAAAGATGACTCGTCACAAGTGTTATTTGATATATATGTATCACATGATCATCCATATAATTGTTCCCGTCATCACTAAATACAGGTTTAGAAAAATACTAATATTTCACTGTTAACAAATCAAATGTTTTCTTTTCATTGTATAACTGCTTTGTATTGGTTGTAAACCGAGAATAAACAATTATTTTGTGACAAACTAAAATTGTAACGTGGACAATTTTTAAATTCATTTTCTTTCTAGTATGGGAGTAGTATATATTTTTAAACTACGTTTGTACAATGTCTGCATTGTTTGTTTCACTCGTATTCATATAATGAAAAAGATAATAATGCAGTATGTGTCGTGCCGGTGCAGGTGGGGAACTTCATGCACTACATCAGCAGATTCTTATCAGGATTCATAATTGGGTTCGTTAGAGTTTGGCAGATAAGTTTAGTGACTTTGTCAATTGTACCTGCAATCGCAATTGCTGGTGGTGTCTATGCTTACATTGCCACGGGCCTCATTGCTAGAGTCCGTAAATCATATGTCAAGGCTGGTGAAATTGCTGAAGAGGTCTCTTTCTCTTTTACTCACTCTCCTTTGTACACTCCATAATTACGTATATGACAAATTCGTACATACTGATCATCAACAACAACCTTCCATTAATTCCTGTCACCGTACTATATGTACTAACATCTACATGCATCAATTTAGGTGTCTTTATTGGGACCAGAACCAAACTGAAACCAAAGAGCAAAATTTGGAATTGAAACAGTGAACCACATACAGACATATTTCGCTAATTTGAAAAATGATAATTAGAAACTAAAAAAAGTTTGCGATTATAAATATATTTAATATTCTTTTGTTACATTTAAATTAAATGTTTTTTAGGTGATCGGAAATGTAAGAACTGTGCAAGCATTTTCAGGAGAAGAAAAGGCAGTGAATTCATACATTGCAGCACTGTCAAACACGTATAAGTACGGCAGGAAAGCTGGTCTAGCGAAAGGCTTAGGCCTCGGAACCTTGAATTTTGTTCTCTTCTTGTCCTGGTCCTTGCTTGTTTGGTACACAAGTATCGTCGTTCACAAAAACATTGCTAATGGTGGCGATTCCTTCACCACCATGCTCAATGTTGTCATTGCTGGCCTGTAAGTTCACTGCAAGTACATGTAGCAATTTTGACTCAGATTTACTTGTGAATGGACCAATTCAGTTTCTGATATATGTTTATTGGGTCGACATGCAAAGACAAAGAAAAACCAAGTTAGATAGGTCAAGATAGTCAAAAGTGATCCAAATGTACTAAAACTCAAAAATCATTTAATTAGAAAAAAATAAGATATGGTTGTGAACAGACTTTTGCAAACTGTAAAAAAGAATTAGTTATGGGTGGACAAATGATGTTTGACATGACTTGTACAAAAAAATGACTTATTTTGACCCATTATTTGGACAAGTGGCCGTGTGTCAAAAGTTGACTTTTTGTCAATGTAGGTCGCTTGGGCAGGCTGCACCAGATATCAGTGCATTCATTAGAGCAAAATCTGCAGCATACCCCATCTTTGAAATGATAGAGAGGACAACAGTAACCAAAACGAGTGCAAAAACAGGCAGGACACTGGCCAAGTTGGATGGTCACATACGGTTTGAGGACGTGCATTTTAGTTACCCATCTAGACCAGATGTAATGATCTTTGACAAACTTCGTCTTGATATACCTTCTGGAAAGATTGTGGCACTTGTTGGCGGTAGTGGTTCAGGGAAGAGTACAGTTATATCATTGATAGAACGGTTCTACGAGCCACTAACAGGCCATATTCTTTTAGATGGGAATGATATACGTGAACTTGACATCAAATGGCTGAGGCACCAGATAGGGCTTGTAAATCAAGAACCAGCTCTTTTTGCCACAACCATTAGAGAGAATATTTTGTACGGGAAGGATGCAGCTACCTACGAAGAAATCACACATGCTGCAAAGTTATCTGAGGCGCTTACCTTCATAAACAATCTACCAGAAAGATTCGAAACACAAGTGGGTGAACGAGGGATACAGTTATCAGGAGGACAAAAGCAACGGATAGCTATTTCACGAGCAATCGTCAAAAACCCGTCAATTCTTTTGTTAGATGAAGCCACGAGCGCCCTTGATACGGAGTCTGAAAAGAGTGTGCAAGAGGCGCTTGATCGTGTTATGGTGGGACGAACAACTGTGGTAGTTGCCCATCGTCTTTCCACAATTAGAAATGCGGATATAATTGCTGTGGTTCAACATGGGAAGATAGTAGAAACAGGGAGCCATGAGGAGCTCATGTCAAGACCCGATAGTGCTTATTCATCGCTCGTTCAACTCCAAGAAGCAGCTTCGATACATGGTGCCCCATCACGTGTCGCTTCAATGGGAAGACCTTCCAGGTTAGCAATCTCTCTTCTAATCTGAGTTATTAATCCATGATCCAGTTAACGTTTTGAAATATTAATTTCTTCTCTTTCGGATCATACCATGTAGCCTTAAATTTTCTCGTGAACTATCCCGCACAACCACGAGGAGTTTAGGAGCTAGTTTTCATTCTGATCGAGAATCTGTAGGCAAGCTCGGTATTGAAGGTGTTGAATACGCAAAGCCACCACGCATTTCCTCGAATAGATTATATTCAATGGTACGTCCTGACTGGGTATATGGCTTAATTGGGACAATAGGAGCCATCATTTGTGGATCCGTGATGCCTTTATTTGCTCTTGGGATCAGTCAAGCACTTGTAGCTTACTACATGGACTGGGAAACAACGCAACGTGAAGTCAAAAAGATTTCTATTCTCTTTTGCTTTGGTGCTTGCGTAAGTATCACAGTGTATGCAATCACTCATTTATGCTTTGGGATCTTGGCAGAAAGGCTCACTCTTCGTGTTCGTCAAAAAATGTTTTCAGGTAAAAATAAAATACAGATTGGTGCATCAAGGATTCATATTAATTGATTTTATCTCGATTTTACAGCTATTTTGAGAAACGAGATAGGATGGTTCGATGACACAAGCAATACAAGCTCGATGCTTGCTTCCCGTTTAGAAAGCGATGCAACTTTACTAAGAACAGTAGTTGTTGACCGAACAGCAATTCTGATACAGAATATGGGATTGATTGGGACTTCATTTATTATCGCCTTCATCTTGAACTGGAGGCTTACGCTCATTGTGATGGCTATGTACCCGTTGATCATTAGTGGTCACATAAGCGAGGTTTGGTCTATTGCTCATATTCTATTTTGCGTTCCATTTTGAGGTTTTTCTAATCATGTTTATTTTCTCTCAGAAAATGTTCATGAAAGGGTATGGTGGTGACTTGAACAAAGCTTATCTTAAAGCTAATATGCTTGCTGGTGAGGCTGTCAGTAACATAAGAACAGTTGCCGCATTTTGTTCAGAGAATAAAGTGCTTGATCTTTATTCTCGAGAGCTTGTTGGACCAGCCAAGCAGTCGTTTTCTCGCGGGCAGATTGCTGGCATATTCTACGGTGTCTCTCAATTCTTCATCTTCTCATCCTATGGTCTTGCGTTGTGGTATGGTTCAGTGTTGATGGAGAGAGGTTTATCTGGATTTAAATCGGTCATGAAATCATTTATGATTCTGATTGTAACTGCATTGGCCATGGGTGAAACGCTAGCAATGGCACCAGACCTGTTGAAGGGAAACCAAATGGTTGCTTCGGTTTTCGAGGTTCTTGACCGGAGAACACAAATTGTTAGTGATGTTGGAGAGGATATCACAAAAGTTGATGGGACGATTGAGCTGAAAGGTGTCACCTTCAGCTACCCCTCCAGACCCGACATTTTGATTTTCAAGGATTTTGATCTAAAGGTTCGAGCAGGAAAGAGCATGGCTCTGGTGGGACAAAGTGGATCAGGGAAGAGCTCCGTTCTTTCGCTAATACTTCGGTTCTATGATCCAACCTCTGGGAGAATCATGATTGACGGTAGGATTCTATAAAATACTTGTTTTTATGCATTGTGTGAACTTGTACAGCTATACAAATGCTCATTTACATGGCATTTTCGCAGGAAAGGACATAAAGAAGCTGAAGCTACAGTCTCTTCGAAGCCATATAGGACTAGTGCAGCAAGAACCGGCTCTTTTTGCAACTTCAATTTTTGAAAACATTCTCTACGGGAAAGAAGGAGCATCAGAAGGTGAAGTGATGGAAGCAGCTAAGCTTGCAAATGCACACACGTTTATAAGTGCCCTCCCAGAAGGCTACTCAACAAAGGTCGGTGAAAGAGGAATTCAACTATCGGGTGGTCAAAAGCAAAGAGTAGCTATAGCACGAGCCGTGTTAAAGAATCCAGCAATACTATTGTTAGATGAAGCCACCAGTGCTCTAGACGTGGAGTCTGAGCGTGTGGTTCAACAGGCTTTAGACCGGCTAATGAAGAACAGAACAAGTGTTGTGGTTGCACACAGGCTATCAACTATTAAGAATGCAGATGAGATATCAGTGATCCAGAATGGAAAAATTGTGGAAAAAGGGACTCATTACAGTCTCACAGAGAATGAAAACGGAGCATATTCAAAGTTAATAAACTTACAGCAGCAAGAACAGCATAGCCGTAAATAATAACGGTCAAAGTTTTTTTAGCATATGTTCGGCCGATCAATGTTGTATCTTGATTTACACAATATTATAGTTTGCTTATCACCTTCATATGATGATTTAAGGTGTGATTAAGTTATTCTACTACAATTTAATATCCAACTCATGCCCAACAAAACTTGGGGGCCGGCCTGGTAATCTCTATGGCCGAGATTTTAGAAATTTTAGTTCTATCATTGCATGCCTTTCTTCCTTCTTTGTTTAGAGGTGCATTAAGTTTGCTCAACACTTCAGATGACATTTTGGGATGTTTTACTTAAATCCTAGCATTCATACTTCACCATTTACATCTCTGTATGTTGAACATACGCATTCGACTGCCAATGATCATATAAGTTATTTATGTAATTATAACTAGCTCGAGGTAAGCATTAAAAGCACAAGTGCACAACAACTCCCGTAGAACATTTACGAATGCACACAAATGTACAAGAGCATAAATTTACTCATGTTGGCACCCCGCAGAAACGAAAAGAAAACTGGTAAAACATGAACGGAATAATCAAGTCAGTGAATAACACCTAGATACAAAGGATTATATCAACAAAAAAACCATGACGTACCGACTGATCATGGCTCAAAGACGTCTGTTACGACAGCCAACCTTTAACTAATTAATATACTTCAAGTATAATACTTCTCAATACTTACTAACAAATACGGACACAACCCGGCTGTATCCGATTAATAACCGGCTATTCCGGCCAATATACAGTCAAACCCGGCTATATCTGGTCAAACCCGGCTATATCCGGCCAGACCCGGTAAAACCCGGCTATATCCGATCAGATCCGGTTAAACCCGGATATATCCGGGTCTTTGCCGGATATAACCGGGTCTAACCGGATATGTCCGGGTTTAACCGGGTCTGGCCGGATATAGCCGGGTTTGACCGGGTCTGGCCGGATATAGCCGGGTCTAGCCGGAATAGCCGGTTATTAATCGGATATAGCCGGGTTGTGTTCGTATAGTGGTTGTTTAGAAAGATAAATTTCATATATATTAAAAAAGCTTTATAACCTCAAAATGTCACACATTACAAAAACTCAAAATGCAACTAGCTGTCATCTTATTTTTACAAGGTTACAGACCCATAAATTCTGTATGGGACTAAGTTCTTCGGGCTGCCAAAGAGAAAGACAACCATCTCTTACTTTAGCAAAATCTTATACTCCTATCGAACAAGCAACCATAGCTGAATGTTGCAAAAAAATGTTAGACCTATTCCGAACTGAGATTACCTTAAGCATCTTTCACTAAGTTGATGCTCTATATATATCTATAATAATTCTGATCTTTATGTGCATGCATATTCGAAGAAGTAAGTTTTACAGAAAAGTTCATAACAAAGTTATGATACAAATAACAAATTTGATCAAACCAAAAAAAAATCGTTAATATCTTACGTTACTCCTGGCAGGAAAACTTCTATTAGTGTAGCTTATTGACCTCAGTGTCAAAATATCAAAACCTCGCTGTTGGAACCAAAAACTAAAAAAGATCGATGATGAAAGGCCGTTAAACATGGAAATGGATGTGCCATAGCACAACATCGCTACTCTAAGAGGCTATAGGAGCTTATTTAATGTCATGAGGGCGCACGTACCATATACCATAAACCATTTGTAGCAAGTTCTAAAGGCAACAAAGTTAAGAATTAAGGCCGGAATGGATCTGCAGACATCAGAGTATGAATATATTAGATTCAAAAAAGTTTTATAACTGCATCCATGATATGAATGTTCTATACAAGTGAAAATATTTTAAGACGCGGAAGAAAGCTAAAAAATGTGGAACCTATACAAAATGACCATCATAAGTTCATAACCAAAAAAAAAAAAAAAAAAGGCACCTTCCTAATGAGAAGGCATTCAGAATTTAATAACATATACATTGCTTTAACTGTACAGAAAACTAATTTCTTGGTTATGCTTAAGATCTTGAAGGCCTAGTCATCCAGTTCTACCATCAAAATCAGTAAAATGTAACCTTAACCTAGAGTAACCTACGTACTGATTTTTGGAGCCATCATGGATAAATTGACTTTTGAGAAGTATAAGGCATAGAGTATGCTTTACACCACACAACGGGCACACACAGAGTAATCCATCATGTGAGCATATACGCTGGATTGGAGCTCTGCAAGCTACAGTCAAAGAGAGAAATTCAGAATCATGCCATTAGAAGAATCATACGACTAAACAGTTGATGCAACATTTAAATCAAAGTATCACACTATCAATGATTTAGAACACATACAGAACACCTAAAGACGACAAAGTTCAAAGCGAATAAGGTTTCCCAGTTACATGTATCAGATTTCTATCTGCGCCTCCAAACAAATATTCATAAAAGAAAACAAATTTCTATCTGCACATTCTACTGTCCTATAATAATCTAATGATAGACGTACACCTTTTTCTCTGTGGGGTGATGACATATACAACAGCCAAAAAATGGAGATGTTAGGACTAGTAGAAAAAGAGGTGACGCCTATTGGCTCCAACAACTAACGAACTTCATGCTCCTAGCGTGGCTAAATCTAACGATTATCTATTTATTCCTACTATGGTTCTGTCTTCCATAGACGTCAACCTGCATAAAAAAGGTGGCGCTAGTTAATATAACACTTCCAAATACACGTACTTGGATTCCGTTATCCATTTATTCCAACTATGGTTCTTTCTACTGTACACATCAATTCGCATAGAACGTGACGCCTTTGGTTCCGACAACTAAAAGACTTCATGCCTCCAACGTGGCTAAATCCAACTATTATCTATCGGTTCCAACTATAGTTCTGTCTACTGTACACGTCAACCAGCATAAGAAATGGTGACGCTAGCTGATATAACACTGCAAAGACACTTGGATTCTCTTATCTATTTATGCCAACTATGATTCTGTCTACTACATGTCAACATGCGTAGAAGGTGACCCTTTTGGCTCTGATCACAACTAACGGATTTCATGCTCCCAGCATGGTTAAATCTAATTATTATCTATTTATTCCAACAATGGTTCTATACTTCTATCTACTGTACATGTCAACCTGCATAAAAAAGTGACACTAGTTAATATACTTCTATCTACTGTACGCAACATGACACTTCCAAACCATGCAAATATACGTTAACTAAAATGGATACAACTGCTGAAACACATCTAATTAATAGCGACTTCTGCACAAAAATGCCGCAGAAAAATCTGAAAATTTAGACTAGACAATCTGTTTCAAGGTTGAGACTACGTTAAACAAATGACCAAGCAAATGCCTAAGAAGGAAGGAAAGGACATGTCATGCACACATAGAAACTTAGCCTATATGATCCAAAAGAAATTCTTGCATAACCGGAATGTAGTTGCCCACAACTGAAAGAAGTATCTTATTTCAAGCATGTTAAAGTTCACTAAAAACCGAGAGCCATTAGTCGTGTAAAACTTAGCTGTTAATATAATCCATTCTCATATCTAAAACTTGCTACATTATATAAGAAAAGTTTGTCATTATTTCATCCATTCTAGTCTTATCATATGACTAATATCCTCATAAATGTCCTCATCCAAAATAAGGGAATTCGTGACCACATTGTGTCTGCGCAGGCTTACCGTATCTATCTCATATTCCTAACTAGTTTAATCGACTAACAGGTCTGTAAATGCTTGACATCTTGTAATATTTTATCGACCAACCAAACATTGTCAGAAAAGAGCATATATCATTATATAGAAAGCATGTATGTCACTATCACATGTTTCCATACTCTCACCATCACTGCAGTTGCCCAAATTATAACAAATTTTGGATTTTGAAAGCGCTTTACCAATTATTTGAGGCCCTTGCAATAAAAAATGACTACCTGCTTTAGACACCGACCACTCGATCAGTCCTATGGACAGAATATTAAGCCATAAGATCCTTGATCAAATTACCTTAGACTTGAGGCGACGACCTAAAACTCTCCAAGATTAACATCAAGTCCTGTGGGAATTGTCCACAGAGTTAAGGTCATGGTAATAAATTGCCACAAGTTTATAGTGATGCCTTCTAATACGTAAGTTCTGCCGACTATAATTAGTCATAGTAATTTTTGATTACATCATTGCCAATAACCGTGTCTTGCAATAAATATCAGGCATTTCAATAAAACAAATCGTTTCCATTTGGTACAACCATACTATATTGAGCAAAGTCTCCAATTATAGATATATTACTATAGAAATAACAGGTCAAGTGGTTTAGTCGTTTAGTTATGAGTCCATGAACTTTAGTCATTACCATATCTCTAAATCAATTAAAAAAGATGACATATATACTAATCATTAATTATAGAAAAAACTAACGATTTATCGACTATAGCTGCCAAGGCATGCATTATATAGTTTCGACGGGGATTACAATATGTCTCATAAAACAACCGAAATTGACAAATACCTATTCTCAAAGCAAAGGATGGTATGTACATGATGAACAACAACTCATTTACCCTAAATATAACCTTTGTACTAATACATTGACCCACAGACTCAGCAAAGCGGTCCCAAACTCCCAATATCCACACGCATTATCAGACCTCAACAGTGTCCTGCTCATCCTTTTCAACAGAACGAACATGCAGAGCCCCTTTTTCTTCCACATAACCACCATTGTAATCAACCAGCTTCTTAACTTCCTTTTGATAACCGAAAGACCTCACCTCTTCCTTGTTCAGAACATCCCAAAAAAAATCAGTCAAAACCGATTCATAACAAGGCATCTTAGAATACCCCGGGAAATAATTAATATCCACAACCAAGTACCTATTCCCAACTCTAGCATCCCTTATCACATCAAAATTAAAAAGATGCAACTTCATAGCCTTACGCAGCCCACGAGCTATCTTATTAATCAAGCTCGTAGGCGGCATTTCAGCATCTTCTAAACACTTATAGTAACTTTCATCATTAGTTACATTATTACATTTCATATTCGAAACTTGACAAAACCTAAAACTTCCTTGCAAACTACTTAACTTCTCATCACTTATATCAGCTAACGACTTACGTTTAACACATTTCATATATTCACCAACAACATAAACTTTAAATATCACTCCACCATGATTCACAAACTCTTGTAACACAATAGGACACTTCACATTCTCTAGCCCCTCACTACTATATATTAACGACATTTTATGCGATTTCATGCTCCCGTCCACTACTAAAGGCTTCGCAATAACTGGAAACTTAAGTCCAGTCCCTTCCTTCAATTGCTCAGGTTCGTAAACTGCAACCTGCTTTGGCGTCCCAAACGTATCAGAATGTGGATCAAATGCCTTCATGTATGCAGCTTCTAGCTCTACTACAACTTCAAGCATTGTAATACGGTTACACAAGCGTTGTATTGAATCAAGTGAGTCAATAACAACAGAACTAGGGTTTCGTAACGCGTATTCATTTAACTGTTTACGCCAATCTGGACCGTTCAGTTTGTGTATCACACAGTCAAACGGTCCTTGATCAGCTAAAGACTTGTCGGCGTCGATTTTAATTAAATCGATGCCACGCGCTTTAGCTGTATTCAACAATGAAAGCTGAATAAAGCTTTGTTGTTTTTTCTCTAACAACGCGTAGCCTACACGGTATCTCACTTCCGTCATTTTAAAAGTTTGTTATAACGCGAGCTTAAATCAATATTTTAAAACAATGTAACTTACATAAATAAAAACTTTAAAAAGTTATTTTTTTTTGTTATAAAGATTATAAATTGTGTGATATTTGTGTGTGTGTTTTTGAGTGTGTATTTAGTGTGTGTGAAATGAGAATGAGAGTGTGGCTTGGTTAAAATGGGGGTATTTATAGGGTTTGAGAAGGTGAGTTGACTGGTGTAGTGAGTTAGATTTAACTATAGTTAAGAGATGGAAGTCTACGTGGCGTTTTTATAAAAGGAAGGTGCGTGTATTAGTTTCCGTTGGATTAAATGCTAGAGTTAATGGACGGTTGAGATTTAATTCGTTAGTGACATAAGTCAACTATGATACGACTTTTGGCCCACAACTAAACTTGACTTTTGAACTAGTACTTTTTTTATGAGAATAAAGTGCTTGATCTTTATTCTCGAGAGCTCGTTGGACCAGCCAAACAGTCGTTTTCTCGCGGGCAGATTGCTGGCATATTCTACGGTGTCTCTCAATTCTTCATCTTCTCATCCTATGGTCTTGCGTTGTGGTATGGTTCAGTGTTGATGGAGAGAGGTTTATCTGGATTTAAATCGGTCATGAAATCATTTATGATTCTGATTGTGACAGCATTGGCCATGGGTGAAACGTTAGCAATGGCACCAGACCTGTTGAAGGGAAACCAAATGGTTGCTTCGGTTTTCGAGGTTCTTGACCGGAGAACACAAATTGTTAGTGATGTTGGAGAGGATATCACAAAAGTTGATGGGACGATTGAGCTGAAAGGTGTCACCTTCAGCTACCCCTCCAGACCCGACATTTTGATTTTCAAGGATTTTGATCTAAAGGTTCGAGCAGGAAAGAGCATGGCTCTGGTGGGACAAAGTGGATCAGGGAAGAGCTCCGTTCTTTCGCTAATACTTCGGTTCTATGATCCAACCTCTGGGAGAATCATGATTGACGGTAGGATTCTATAAAATACTTGTTTTTATGCATTGTGTGAACTTGTACAGCTATACAAATGCTCATTTACATGGCATTTTCGCAGGAAAGGACATAAAGAAGCTGAAGCTACAGTCTCTTCGAAGCCATATAGGACTAGTACAGCAAGAACCGGCTCTTTTTGCAACATCAATTTTTGAAAACATTCTATACGGGAAAGAAGGAGCATCAGAAGGCGAAGTGATGGAAGCAGCTAAGCTTGCAAATGCACACACGTTTATAAGTGCCCTCCCAGAAGGCTACTCAACAAAGGTCGGTGAAAGAGGAATTCAACTATCGGGTGGTCAAAAGCAAAGAGTAGCTATAGCACGAGCCGTGCTAAAGAATCCAGCAATACTATTGTTAGATGAAGCCACCAGTGCTCTAGACGTGGAGTCTGAGCGTGTGGTTCAACAGGCTTTAGACCGGCTAATGAAGAACAGAACAAGTGTTGTGGTTGCACACAGGCTATCAACTATTAAGAATGCAGATGAGATATCAGTGATCCAGAATGGAAAAATTGTGGAGAAAGGGACTCATTACAGTCTCACAGAGAATGAAAACGGAGCATATTCAAAGTTAATAAACTTACAGCAGCAAGAACAGCATAGCCGTAAATAATAACGGTCAGTTTTTTTAGCATATGTTCGGCCGATCAATGTTGTATCTTGATTTACACAATATTATAGTTTGCTTATCACCTTCATATGATGATTTAAGGTGTGATTAAGTTATTCTACTACAATTTAATATCCAACTCATGCCCAACAAAACTTGGGGGTCGGCCTGGTAATCTCTGTGGCCGAGATTTTAGAAATTTTAGTTATATCATTGCATGCCTTTCTTCCTTCTTTGTTTAGAGGTGCATTAAGTTTGCTCAACACTTCTGATGACATTTTGGGATGTTTTACTTAAATCCTAGCATTCATACTTCACCATTTACATCTCTGTATGTTGAACATTACGCATTCGACTGCCAATGATTATATAAGCTATTTACGTAATTATAACTAGCCTGAGGTAAGAATTAAAAGCACAAGTGCACAACAACTCCCGTAAAACATTTACGAATGCACACAAATGTACTAGACCATAAATTTACTCATGTTGGCACCTCGCAGAAATGAAAAGAAAACTGGTAAAACATGAACGGAATAATCAAGTCAGTGAATAACACCTAGATACAAAGTATTATATCAACAAAAAAACCATGACGTACCGACTGATCATGGCTCAAACACGTCTGTTACAGCCAACCTTTAACTAATTAATACGGAGTATACTTTAAGTATAATACTTCTCAATACTTACTAACAAATACGAACACAACCTGGTCAATATCCGGCTATATCCGGTCAAACCCGGCTATATCCAGCCAGACCCGGTAAAACCCGGCTATATCCGATCAGATCCGGTTAAACCCGGATATATCCGGTTAGACCCGGTTATATCCGGCAAAGACACAGATATATCCGGTCAGACCCGGGTATATCCGGCAATGACCGGGCTATTCCGGCCACGATCCGGCTAAGTCCGGGTTTTGACTGAATGTAACCGGACTTAGCCGGTTCGTGGCCGGAATAGCCCGGTCTTTGCCGGATATAACCGGGTTTGACCGGGTCTTTGCCGGATATATCCGGGTTTAACCGGATCTGATCGGATATAGCCGGGTTTGACCGGATATAGCCGGGTCTAACCGGATATTGGCCGGAATAGCCGGTTATTAATCGGATATAGCCGGGTTGGGTTCTTATACTGGTGATTTAGAAAGATATAACTTTGAAATTATATTAAAAAAAGCTTTATAACCTCAAAATGTCACACATTACAAAAACTCAAAATGCAACTAGCTGTCATCTTATTTTTACAAGTTTACAGACCCATAAATTCTGTATGGGACTAAGTTCTTCTGGCTGCCAAAGAGAAAGACAACCGTCTCTTACTTTAGCAAAATCTTATACTTCTATCGAACAAGCAACCATAGCTGAATGTTGCAAAAATATGTTAGACCTATTCCGAACTGAGATTACCTTAAGCTGTTAAGCATCTTTCACTAAGTTGATGTTCTATATCTATAATAATTCTGATCGTTATGTGTCTTCGTTTAAGCAATTCCGGTCTGCAATACCACATCGACACATGACCAAATGCAAACCATGCATATTCGAAGAAGTAAGTTTTACAGACAAGTCATAACAAATTTGATCAGACCAAAAAAAGTCGTTTGAAAATTTATGATGATTGTTCTAAAAATGAAATATTTAGACTAATGGAAATTGATTCTAGAGTCCATTCTAACTATCTTACCTTACTCCCGTCCGGCAGAAGAACTTCTATTAGTGTAGCTCCCATTGACCTCAGTGTCAAAATATCAAAACCTCGTTAAACATGGAAATGGATGTGCCATAGCACAACATTGCTAGTCTAAGAGGCTATAGGAGCTTATTTAATTTCATGAGGGCGCACCATATACCATAAACCATTTGTAGCAAGTTCTAAAGGCAACAAAGTTAAGAATTAAGGCCGGAATGGATCTGCAGACATTAGAGTATGAATATATTAGATTCAAAAAAGTTATTAGTATTTACAACTGCATCCATGATATGAATGTTCTATGTTGGGTTTTCACAGGTAAAAACAATAATATGTTTGGATAAACTTGCTTTGAATTTACACGGAATTGTTTTTACATACAAAACATTCGACACAATGACTTGCTGTGGTTCTGGCTTTATATAGCCAACGAACCGACACATACAAACAGACACGACTCTTCCTAAAACGACACAACTTTTGACACATAACTACCTATAACCGGTTTAACTAACTTTTCGGTTATAAACTTTCTAACTTGACACTTTTGGTCCTACATAATAAATATACTTTCTATTTAACCCAAAGTTTAGGTTAACAATCAACACTCCCCCTTAAACTAAACTTTGGTTTAAGGTGGGTCTTCAACTTGCTTTTATCTTGCTCTTTACAGCAGCGTTGGTTCATCGTCGCTTTGATAAATGAGATGTGCTTCTTGCTTTTTGTCTTTATCCTTCCATTTGGTGCATTCGTATGCAAAGTGCCCAAATTCACCACATTCATAGCATCTCATTTCTTTCTTGCTTTGTTCTCGACTTGTACCTCTTCCACGTCCTTTTCCTTCTTTACTAAAGTTTCTTCCTCGACCTTTACCACGATTTTACATATTTAGTCCTTAAAAGGTTTAAATAGGAAATTTACAACTTTGGTGTACATTCACATATGAATTATGGTCTTGTGATAATTTGGAAAAGTTACACTTCAGGTCCTTCACAGTTTGACAGATTGACATTTTTTGGTCCTTTTCTTAAACCTAAACCAACAATACTATAAACCTTATAACCTAAACCCATTAAACCCTTATATAAATTCCCCAGCCACTACACCACTGGCCCAACCCAGTTAACCCAACCACCTTTTAAATAAAACCACCCCGTTTTCCCTCTTCCCTTCCCCTCTCACACAGCAAAACCACCATACCAGTGGTGGTTTTCCACAACACGTTGACACCACTTCACCAAACATCCCTCCACTCACACCAATCCCTGACCACCCTTAAAAACCCTCCAAGCATCTCCACATGGTCCCACAGATCTTTTGGCGCCAAAATTCAATAACGGCCAAGATGCACTGGCAATCCAAGGGCTAGAATTGCAAGTGGTTTAACAGAGGTAAGTGGGATTGTATTATTAATGCATCTATAAAAGCAGAAGAGGAGGAGAAGAGAATGCTTATCTAGTTAACTTAGTGTAGAATAGTGTCGCTAATTAAGTAGTTTTCAATCAGTTTGTGTTTCATTAAGAATTGGTTCTAAGTGTAATTAATGTAATTTGACTTTCTAAAACCTTTAATCAGTTTGTTCTTTAAATTAAATTTGGCAGTTTTAAGGTGGGGGTGGGGGGGGGGGTATTTGACAATTCTAAAACTTTTAAGTGTTGTTGTTATGTTCAATTAAGTTTATTAGTTTCTTATTTAGCTTTTTGAAGCTTTTAGATCATTTAGTGGGACCTCTTAACTATTACTAAAAAATATAAAAAAATACCCAAAGAAAATACCCAAAAAATTATAGTTTGTGAGTTTGTGAAAAAAGAGAAAGAAGGGCGCTGCCCGGGGCTCGGTGGCCCTCTCTTCCGCTGCTGCTTAGTTTGTTTCGGGGTGAGTTTTGGAACATTGAAGGTGCTAGATTTTCCGGTCAAGTTGGGTTAGATGTTTCTCTTTAACATGTGCTTTCTGACTTGGTTCTCTTTCATTGCCTTAACTATCTTTACTTTGAAAACAAAAGTTCCTTTACTGGTGAAACCTAAGTTTCTCGTACTGAGTGAAAACCTACGGGTTTTCCTGCTTACTGGTGAACGCCTAAGTTCTTCTACCTACTGGTGAAAACACTACGGTTTCCTCTACTTAACTAATTTGAAAACAATAGATTTTCTCTACTTTGAAACGCTAAACTTTCCTATACTTACTTACTTGGCAAGATCACTAGAGTCCTTTCATTACTTACCTTGAAACAACACCAGGTTCGTTACACTAGGTTCCTTAAAAACGATAGGTTCTACTTACCTTCTCCACTATGTGAACCACAATGGTCGGATCTTACTGTCACCATTCCATGAAACCAGAAGGGTTCAATTTCTTATTCTAGTTGTATTTTCTTAATATAAAGGAAAGATTTTGTCTCTAAAAATTGATATACAAAAAACTTAAATCTTTATTTCTTACTTTTGACTTAACCTAATCAATTAAAAAAAATCCCAAATAACTAACTTTAAAAAGAAATATACTAAGTCCTTAAAATTTATATAATTCTAAGAAATGAAATATATTAAAAGATTAAAGTAGATGAAGACCTTATCAGTATTTGTTGGAAAAATTGTTGTGGTCCAATTAAAAATGTTCCCCACTCCTCCTTATCATTCTTTCTCTTTCTTCTACTTTTCTGGCTAAGAAACACTCCCCTTACTTTCTTCCGATGGTTGGTCGAACACCAAAAAAAAAACAAACGCTTCTTTCTTCTCTTCCCTTCAATCCGCACAAAACTACCCAATTCCGCCAATGATTTCTTTCTATTCTTCTCCTCTCTGATTTAGATTGACGGTTTGTTTCGGTCGGTTTTTCGAGGAGGGTGCTTGATGTTTCCGGTTCAAATCGACAAACAATGTATGTTCTTTCTACTTTCTTCTTGATTGAGTGGGTTTTCGTTGCCTCCTGTTCAATCGAGCTTATTGCATACGTTTTTCCTGGATCAATTAACGTTGCTCTGATGCCAATTGTTGGGTTTCCAGGTAACAAACAATAATA
>LBNU01016972.1:256587-270018 GCA_014162995.1 Artemisia annua | reverse complement strand
ATGGTGATGCGCACACGTCCTTGATTCACTTGGAACTACTGCACATTAGAGTTTCTAAGGCTTTTGTGAATCTTCTTCGAACCGTTTATAACAGTTGGCTTATCTTGACTCCCTATGTGACGTTACTCATTAAGCAGTATAGTGTTGGGCACAGCTTCTTCAAACGTCATTTCCTTAATCAATTAAACCAAATGTAGTCTTGCTCGTGGGTGAATATGCCAAAACAAGGATTTTCATTTTTTGTTTTGGTAGGATAGAGCTTCGTTCCATAAGACAACGGAGATGCAGACGAATATACTGCTCTTACTTACATAGACTAGTACTTTGTCTTTAAAGATGCTAGACTAACAACAAGGGACTATCCCTGACACTTGCCTCTTAATGCTTTCACTTACATAATTTGTATCCGCGCAAATATGAAGGCATTCACCGGTTTCATCAGTCTTGATTTTGTTCTATAAGAGTCATCAACAGTTGGGTCGCTTCTCAAAGAGTTTTGTAGGCTTGTGCCTTGTCTGAACAGCTCGTGGGTCTGACCAGGTTTGCTCCAATATAATCTAGGTACTTTAATTCGCCCGGCTTAATGGGGAGAATTATGCCCATAACATGTGCGCTTCTTTCGCTTTGTGTTTGCAGTCAACAGCTGCTGTGCAACTTGCATTAGAACATCTTCCGGCAATGTTGTGAGGATTATTGCTTTTTATTGATGCATCTCTGCCTTACATCTATTTTTCTGTATCTTCAAGGGACGTAGTTTCCTAAAAGCATACCTTATTAAGAATGCCTATTCGGCAGATGAGAATATTTTGTTCCATCATAATTGCCTGCATCATGTTGATGTGATTGTTCTCACGAATGAGATATTTGGTGTTGGACAGGTTAGAGGAAGTGCTTACTGTTTTGGTCTATTTTCGTTTTCTTTTTCACAGGAATGAAACCGGGTAAGGGGTAAATGATTCTTACTACTATAGGTACATGTTGTTCATTTCTAGAAACTTGCGTTCTTTTTCATCTGACGCTGTCCACAGTATCTTCTAATGAGACCAAAAGGTCTTCTGGCTTTTAAATCTGGATGAAACGCTAAGGGTGTTCTCGTTTTATCTTGTGTGAAACCTGCACTGGTTTTCTTTTCATTATAGTCTGGTTGAGAACGCTAAGGGTTCATTACTAGGTTAATACATCGTACAGTGTCTTCTCTCTCGTATTTCAATTAATTACTATATATTTGATATATGTCTAATATTGATTATTTTCACTCTTAACTTTGAAACGCTAAACGTTTCTCCTCTGTATAATTTTTACTGGTGATCATTTGTTGTAGTTAATTTCTTATACCATATATCTATGAATTAATTCCTACTTTATTTCTTACTTTTGAGAACCACCAACACACGTTTCTCTTAAACACTTTGTTCGGGGTTAAGTAATTCACGACTAGTTTTACTTACTTCTGGTACTATGTAACCCACAATGGTTTCGGATCTTACTTCGGGTTAACTTTTCTGAATCTGTATAGGGCGTTCAAGATTTCATTTATGACTTACTTTTAGTTTTGTATGATTTTTTCTTATTGAATATAAAGGAAATGATGCTCTTTTTTGTTTTCTCTCTTGAATAAATATAATAGGAACTGATAGTTTTAATATTTATCGCAAAAATTACACATCTTCTATATTGTAACTACTTCTGGTTATTTGATCTTAACCTTAATCATTAATACAATGCAAATTCCTAATTCAATAATTTTCAACTAATATTCATGTTAAAAATAGAATGATATTGTATTAACTTATATGGCACTTATTAAACCTTTTATATCGTAATTCTAAGAATGTAATGACATATTATAAAAGAATTAACAGGTAATGAAGGATTATCAGTTATTTTGTTACAAAATGTGTGGTCCTCAAATAATAATTAAAATCTCCCTAAATATCGCCTTTCGACGTTAAGATATTCTTTACTTATCTTTCGATCATTCTTATCGTAGCAACCATTCTAGGTACAGAACTAACCTCGCACCCTATTTATCGAACTTTTCTCACCACAACTGGTACCTAATGGTTCGTCGAATTACCAAAAAAACTATAACGCTTCTTTCTTTTCTATTCCTCCTATTTCAATCGGGACATTCCAGCAACAGATATATCGAACCAAAATAGTCCAGCCAAATGGAGTTTATATTAACCTTTCTTATGAAACCTGTCCTCTTTATACCTGAATATAGGATGTATCAGGTTGTGATTTTATCAGTTCCGGTACTTCTTCGATACAGTCCGTGTAGGATGGTGGCTTTGGATGGTAATTCACCGAGTTCAACTGACGACAAACAACTGTATGTTCTTTCTACTTTCTTTTGATTGAGTGGGTTTTCGTTGCCCCTCCTTGTTCAATCGATTGCTTTATGATCACTCAAGTTTTTCGCCACTGTGATTCGGGGTCATTCTAATCTTTGAACATTGAAATAGCACATTGTAATGAGAGTAATATATCACAGACGTCCAAACTAATAATCAATTAATGTTGGATAAAACTTGCTTTAGGATATAGGTTTAAGCATTACTTGGAAATGTTTTTTCAGTTTATCAAAAATCATTCTTCTGACAAATTAAACTGACTTGCTGTACTGGTTCTGGACATACGAATACAAATAATAGCCAACTATGGATGCACACAATACAAACTACGACGGACTGAACTCTAATTTCTAGGATACCGACACACTTAAACCGTTGCACACATACACTACCTATTAACTCGTCTACCCTAACTAACTTTGCGTTCACTTAAGAGTTATTCTAAACTTGAACACTCCTGGTTGGTCCCACTATAATACCGAATAGAATCCGGGTAAATTTTATAACCCGTTTCATATTTATTAACGCGCTATATATTTAGGAGTCAACAATTCTAACATATTACCGGGCAATAACATAGCTCACATAAGTGGTGGGTATCAAACACTGATGTGTTATAGACAGCGTGAGGCCACGAAAGGCTAAAGGGAAATGTGCACGACCCCGATTCCGTTAAAGTCCGGTTTGGATATACCTAAAATGAATGCCTAGGGAAATCATTTAGACCAGATTAACAGTAAGAACACGAAAAAAAAAAATGGGTCCTAATGGATAGTTACTATGCCGCATTCAGAGAATTTTTATTGCTTTAATCTCTAGGTCATGTTAGGCACTCAATTTCGGTTCTTTGGTTCAGGTTATTGTTTTACGGGTTATTATTGAATACTGGAGGCTCTTATAGGCCGGTGCATTTGCGTTCCCCCTGGCATATATAGCAGATCAGGTATAAACCTGTAAACCGGCATATTTAACCTTGAGGGAAGTTAAATAAGCCTACCGGTTTATATAATAGATGATTATTTGGTAGCAGGGCTTCGGATCGTTGTGCGATAAATGATCTTTGGAGAAGTATAAGGCATAGAGTATGTTTACTGTGAACATCTTGGGATACATAACGGGCACCACACAGAGTTATCCTAACCTATGTGACTAGTCTAGATATAACGCTGGAATCTTCTAGTCCTAACACAACGAGACTAGTATAACTAGTCAATATCACAATCGCATTGTGGAGACATAACTTTATCATCCACAACAAAACCCTAAAATGTCGTAGGCTATTTCATATCGCCTTTAATGTGGATGTCTCTGCAAGGCCATCTCTAAGTCGACAAGACCGAGAATTCAGATATTATTATCTTGTAATGGATCCTTCATTATCCGATTGTCTTCTGACTGGCCAAGAAGAGTATTTAAACATCAAAGTCAGTGCTACTCATTATACCATTGGGCAATAATATGAACACATTACATAACACCAAGTAACGCGTATGAGTACTTATGTTTGGATAAACTTGCTTTGAATTTACACGGAATTGTTTTTACATACAAAACATTCGACACAATGACTTGCTGTGGTTCTGGCTTTATATAGCCAACGAACCGACACATACAAACAGACACGACTCTTCCTAAAACGACACAACTTTTGACACATAACTACCTATAACCGGTTTAACTAACTTTTCGGTTATAAACTTTCTAACTTGACACTTTTGGTCCTACATAATAAATATACTTTCTATTTAACCCAAAGTTTAGGTTAACAATCAACATTCTATACAAGTGAAAATATTTTAAGACGCGGAAGAAGGCTAAAAAATGTGCAACCTATACAAAATGACCATCATAACCAAAAAAAAAAAAAAAAAAAAAGGCACCTTCCTAATGAGAAGGCATTCAGAATTTTATTGCTTTAACTCTACAGAAGACTAATTTCTTGGTTATGCTTAGGCTATTGAAGGCCTAGTCATCCAGTTCTGCCATCAAAATCAGTAAAATGTAACCTTAACCTAGAGTAACCTACTTACTGATTTTTGGAGCCATCGTGGATAAATTGACTTTTGAGAAGTATAAGGCATAGAGTATGTTTTACACTACATAACGGGCACACACAGAGTTATCCACCATGTGAGCATATACGCTGGATCTCTGCACCCACAGACAGAGTTATCCACCATGTGAGCTTATCCACCATGTGAGCATATACGCGGGAGCTCTGCAAGCCACAGTCCAAGAGAGAATTCAGAATTATATAATCTCATTCAGTTGATGCAATATTTAAATCAAAGTATCACACTATCAATGGATAAAGAACACATACAGAACACCTAAGACGACAAAGAACAAATCAAATAAAGTTTCTCAGTTACAAGAGCCAAAAATACCTTTAGAACCGCCAAACAAATAATCCTAATAAGACAGATTTCTATCTGCACGGCCTATTTTCCTATTATAATCTAACGTACCTTTTTCTCCGTGGGGTGACCTATACAACAGCCAAAAAATGGAGGGAAGTTAGAACCAGTAGAAAAATAGGTGACGCCTATTGCCTCTGACAAGTAACGAACTTCATGCTCCCAACGTGGCTAAATCTAACTAATATCTATTTATTCCTACTATGGTTCTGTCTACCATACACGTCAACCCTGCATAAAAAAAGGTTGCGCTAGTTAATATAACACTTCCAAATACACTTATTTGGATTCCGTTATCCATTTATTCCAACTATGGTTCTTTCTACTGTACACATCAATTCGCATAGAAGGTGACGCCTTTGGTTCAGACTTCAGACAACTAAAAGACTTTATGCTTCCAACGTGGCTAAATCCAACTATTATCTATCTGTTCCAACTATAGTTCTGTCTACTGTACACGTCAACCAGCATAAAAAATGGTGACGCTAGCTGATATAACACTGCCAAAGACACTCGGAATCTCGGATTCTCTTATCTATTTATGCCAACTATGATTCTGTCGACTACATTTCAACATGCATAGAAGGTGACCCTTTTGGCTCCAACAACTAACGGAATTCATGCTCCCAGCGTGGTTAAATCTAATTATTATCTATTTATTCCAACTATATATGGTTCTATACTTCTATCTACTGTACATGTCAACCTGCATAAAAAAGTGACACTAGTTAACACTGCCAAGCACACTTGGGTTCTTATATCTATTTATTCCAACTATGGTCATGTCTACTTACATGTCAATCCGCCTTGCATAAGATGATGTTAGTTGTTATAAAACTATCAGCAACAAGAGAGATTCTATATTACGCAACATGCCACTTCCAAACCATGCAAATATACGTTAACTAAAATGGATACAACTGCTGAAACACATCTAATTTCTCCAAAAGGTGAAGAACGGTGGGATCACCCTTGTCCCATGCATCCTAAGAAACACATCTAATTTAATAGCAATTTCTGCACAAAAATGCCGCAGAAAAATCTGAAAATTTAGATTAGACAATCTGTTTCAAGGTTGAGACTACATTAAACAAATGACCAAGCAAATGCCTAAGAAGGAAGGAAAGGACATGTCATACACACATAGAAACTTAGCCTATAAGATCCAAAAGAAATGCTTGCATAACCGGAATGTAGTATCTGATTTCAAGCATGTTAAAGTTCACTAAAAACTGAGAGCAATTAGACGTGTAAAACATAGCTGTTAATATAATCCATTCTCATATCTAAAACTTGCTACATTGTATAAGCAAAGTTTGTCATTATTTCATCCATTCTAGCCTTATCATATAACTAATATCCTCATAAATGTCTTCATCCAAAATAAGGGAATTCGTGACTACATTATTGTGTCTGCGCAGGCTTACCGTACCTATCTCATATTCCTAAATATATAGTTTAATCGACTAACAGGTCTGTAAATGCTTGAAATCTTGTAATGTTTTATCGACCAACCAAACGTTGTCAGAAAAGAGCATATATCATTATATAGAAAGCATGTATGTCACTATCACATGTTTCCATACTCTCACCATCACTGCAGTTGCCCAAATTATAACAAAATTTGGGTTTTGAAAGCACTTTACCAATTATTTGAGGCCCTTGCAATAAAAAATGACTACCTGCTTTCGACACAAACCACTCGATCAGTCCTATGGACAGAATATTAAGCCATAAGATATGATCCTTGATCAAATTACCTTAGACTTGAGGCGACTACCTAAAACTCACCAAGATTAACATCAAGTCCTGTGGGAATTGTCTACAGAGTTAAGGTCATGGTAACAAATTGCCACAAGTTTATAGTGATGCCTTCTAATACGTAAGTTCTGCCGACTATAATTAGTCATAGTAATTTTTGATTACATCATTGCCAATAACCGTGTCTTGCAATAAATATCAGGCATTTCAATAAAACAAATCGTTTCCATTTGGTACAACCATACTATATTGAGCAAAGTCTCCAATTATAGATATATTACTATAGAAATAACAGGTCAAGTGGTTTAGTCGTTTAGTTATGAGTCCATGAACTTTAGTCATTACCATATCTCTAAATCAATTAAAAAAGATGCTATATATACTAATATCATTATAGAAAAAACGAACGATTTATCGACTATAGCTGCCAAGGCATGCATTATATAGTTTTGACGGGGATTACAATATGTCTCATAAAACAACCAAAATTGACAAATACCTATTCTCAAAGCAAAGGATGGTATGTACATGATGAACAACAACTGATTTACCCTAAATATAACCTTTGTACTAACACATTGACCCACAGACTCAGCAAACCGGTCCCAAACTCCCAATATCCACACGCATTATTAGACCTCAACAGCGTCCTGCTCATCCTTTTCAACAGAACGAACATGCAGAGCCCCTTTTTCTTCCACATAACCACCATTGTAATCAACCAGCTTCTTAACTTCCTTGTGATAACCAAAAGACCTCACCTCTTCCTTGTTCAGAACATTCCAAAAAAAATCAGTCAAAACCGACTCATAACAAGGCATCTTAGAATACCCCGGGAAATAATTAATATCCACAACCAAGTACCTATTCCCAACTCTAGCATCCCTTATCACATCAAAATTAAAAAGATGCAACTTCATAGCCTTACGCAGCCCATGAGCTATCTTATTAATCAAGCTCGTAGGCGGCATTTCAGCATCTTCTAAGCGCTTATAATAACTTTCATCATTAGTTACATTATTACATTTCATATTTGAAACTTGACAAAACCTAAAACTTCCTTGCAAACTACTTAACTTCTCATCACTTATATCGGCTAACGACTTACGTTTAACACATTTCACATATTCACCAACAACATACACTTTAAATATCACTCCACCATGATTCACAAACTCTTGTAACACAATAGGACACTTCACATTCTCTAGACCCTCACTACTATATATCAACGACATTTTATGGGATTTCACGCTCCCGTCCACTACTAAAGGCTTCGCAATAACCGGAAACTTTAGTCCAGTCCCTTCCTTTAACTGCTCAGGTTCGTAAACTGCAACCTGCTTCGGCGTCCCAAATGTATCAGAATGTGGATCAAATGCCTTCATGTATGCAGCTTCTAGCTCTACTACAACTTCAAGCATTGTAATACGGTTACACAAACGTTGTATTGACTCAAGTGAGTCAATAACAACAGAACTAGGGTTTCGTAACGCGTATTCATTTAACTGTTGACGCCAATCTGGACCATTCAGTTTGTGTATCACACAGTCGAACGGTCCTTGATCAGCTAAAGACTTGTCGGCATCGATTTTAATTAAATCGATGCCACGCGCTTTAGCTGTATTCAACAATGATAGCTGAATAAAGCTTTGTTGTTTTTTCTCTAATAGCGCGTAGCCTACACGGTATCTCACTTCCGTCATTTTAAAACAATGTAACTTACATAAATAACAAAAAAAAAATAGAAATCTATAATAGTTGTGAAATTTAATTTCTATTTATAAAAGTAGGGTAAGTTGTTATAAAGTTTAAAAAGCATGTGTGTTTTTGAGTGTGTGTGAAATGAGAATGAGAGTGTGGCTTGGTTAAAATGGGGGTATTTATAGGGTTTGAGAAGGTGAGTTGACTTGTGTAGTGAGTTAGATTTAACTATAGTTAAGAGATGGAAGTCTACGTGGCGTTTTTATAAAATGAAGGTGCGTGTACTAGTTGCCGTTGGATTAAATGCTAGAGTTAATGGACGGTTGAGATTTAATTCTTTAGTGACATAAGTCAACTATGATACGACTTTTGGCCCACAAGTTCTTGCTAAACTTGACTTTTGAACTAGTACTTTTTTTCCTTTTTTTTTAACCATGGTTAATAAATGTTAAACAAGCCACTAAGAAAAAATAGGAAGAAAGATACTTGATACGATTATAAACATGTAAAAATGCGATTGATAAATTTAGTTGTTTGAAAAAGTAATTGGAAAGATATAAAATTAGAGTAACATTCTTACCTGGTATGTTGTGTTTACAAAAAATACTAAAAATAACATCATGCCATTTACCAATATACATTGAAACTAGCTTGTTACGTGTATATTCATTTCATTGCGAAGGTCATCATTTAACTTCTATGCTTATCTACCTTACTTTCACCGTCAAATGTTGTTACTCGACTTGCATCACGATTATTATTTTCTCATTTCGTGAAATGAAATGAAGAATCGTGTGCTCCAAAACAACAAGCGGCACGCGTTTTGATGATGAGAACCTCGATTTACAGCTAGGCGAGTATATTTGTAGACAATGTTCTTGATGAGTATGTTGAAAAGACTAACTTTGAAACTCAATTGACATCAGTGAGAAGACTTTTCACCCCGAATAGAAAGTTGTTACTTGTAAGTCACACCTCTTTGAGCTAGGACCTACTTATCATGTGACAACGAAAAGCATAGTCATTACTAGTTTAGATAATAAAACGCAAATGGAAAACCCTACTTTATTTGGAAGTTTAAAATCTGTTTAGTTCGAATATACACATGCATTTATGTTTAATTAATGGTAGTAAACCTGCACTTTATTGGCAAATAAAAAATAAGCCAACTTTATAATAGTGTAAAAGAAATTTGGTTAACTATACTTTTTGTCAATATTTTAAAAACCGGTTTTTTAATTGACTCGGTTGAGCTTTCATGAGTTCACGGTTCAACTGATAGTTCAACTTTTTTTTTTTTTTTTTTTTTTATCGCTTAAAACCAGCGTTGGGTCACCCAAACGAGTCACGGTTCAAACGGTTCAACCGATTGGTCAATCCGGGTTTTGAAACATTGCTTTTATACTAAAGAACGCAGATTATGAAAGTATAAAACAAATACTTATTCTACCTCTCCTTTTTGTTTGTTGTCTATGAATGCATAAAAATGCAAATTATGAAAGAATAAGACAAATACTTATTCTCCCTCTCCTTTTTGTAATTTGTTGTCTATGAATGGATACGCTAGCTTGCATATTAAAATGTATTAAAAACTAAAATATATTCTCCTTTTGACGAAGATGTGTAGATACTAAAAAAAGCTTTAGAATAGACAACAGAAAGAATATCTTTTAATGACTGTATATCTAGATATATGCTTTCGAAAAGACACCATAGATCAATGATTTGTTCTTAATTCCAATGCCTTAATTGGTACATTTTGAAAGCACTAAGCCTTTGTGAAAAGGAGGTGATTTGTACACCATTTTTTTTTCTCCATCCACCACTAAATTATGCATAACAGTGTTGTACAGTGTGCATCACTGATGTAATTTAGTGGTGGATGGCAAAAAGAATTGGTGTACAAATCATCCCCCTTTGTGAAAACGTTTGAGATAACAAGCTAAAATGCTAAATGCGTTTAAAAACCATAAATATTCACACACTCACAAAACAAATAAAAAAACATTACTTTTTGTTTTGGGTCTCACTTTGTCAGCGAATAGTACATGGTGAATAACTCACCAAAGTTGCATAAATATGACCGTGAGTTGTGTTGCTGTTTTGGAAGTCTAAAGTTAAATATCACTACATTAGTTCTATTATGTAAATACATTTTAATCTTTTTGGTAGGAATTATCATGATTAATATTCTCAAAAATAGATACAAAACCATTGATTTTGCAAAGCTTTTTGTCATTATTTAAATAAAGCGTTTAAGATTAAGAAGAAAAGTATGAAAGTTACAAACTTTAAGGTTGAAACTGAAAATAGTCCCAAATAATCATCTGCTTCCCGTTATACACTTTCTTTACCTCTTTTTACATGATCCCTATTATTTTAATAAAAAAACCTCTAATCATCTAAAATTTAACAAATTTTTCTCACATTCGATAAGATCAAAGTATATAAAACACTCTTTCATGATAATTCGTACCTGAAAGTTTCATCGTATGAAGCTTAAAACATGGCTAAATGAGTCCAAACGTTTATAAACTTTGATGCCCTCTATTTGCTTGATGTCTTGGGCCTGTTCTGCCCACCCCCGAGGCCAATCACGCGGTCAAATGATCTCACAACACTCTACATATAAGTTCAACTGAGTATTTTTAGTCTCTAATTGGTAATATAGTTAGTTACACATTAAATTTATATGTTTAAACGGAATATTTTTGTTGAACGAAGTATTTTATTTAACTGATGTGTTGTTAAAGTTGATATTGTTTAAATTTAATTATTTAAAATATTAACTAATCATTATGCGTGTTTAATAGCACGTAATGACTCTTGAAAAATATTTGTACATAACATTTGCCGTTTAAACATGTACATTATTGTGTATTTATTTTCATTTCACAGTCACCCGTGAGGATGTACTTTAATTTTGATATTATATTCCTATTACTAATAATTTTAGCTGTATTTAATTTTTAAACACGTTTACATGCGGGTCAAACTTATAAAAAAAGTATAACATGAGTTGTTATAAACGTGGAGAGTAAACAAAATTACTTTTTTTTGGATATTCTTACTTAATCATAAAGATGAATAACATGAGTCGTTTGTATAGGAACAATATCTTGTATTCATTTACATATCACAGTAACTCGTGCTTATATTTTGATATTTATAATTTCATTCATATACATTAATTTAATAAAATGATAATAATATTTATTCATAATAACAATGTATATGTCTTCTTTTTCTTATTTATTTTCTCTTTTTTTTTAAGAATTAATTATAAAAAATGTTTATTAAATTTATAAAGTTATGAAAAATATGAAAACTGATAAATTTATTTAAGTCAACTAAAGTTTTATTAATTATCACTTTTTTTAGAAAAACGATAAATATGTTTTTATATATATAATTTTGCTGGATACTTTTATATAAGTTTGATTAAACTAAAGTCAATTTTTACTTTTATCAGCCAATCAAAAAACTCAATTTTATAATGAAACTCTCTTATCAGTCAATAGAAGAATTAGTTTCTCATTTTGTATCTTTTCTTATTATATGAGATATTTATTTACCGATGTATGATACCCGTCAGCAAGATTAAGTTTTGTTCTGCTTGACATTTTTACATGCTCCTTTTAAGCGCTAAAAGATCACAATGTCAAACTTGTTTTTCAGCATGTTAGCTAGACAAGAACAGAATATAGCAAAAATTATGCGTCAGTTAACAATAACTAGATATATCCGTGTAAAGCGACAGTGTATAACGGCAATTAATTATACTTGCGAAATCATGATTCTGGTTCGACTTTTGATGCACAGCGCGTGTTATTTGAAAAATTATGTAAGTCCTTGTATAAATTAAGAATATTTGGACACCCTTAGTACAATAATGAGGTTATTCACGCATGAAAATCGACGTATGTATGCTCGACTTCGGGTGTCGGTGCTATAGTGTATGTAGGAGTACATTATGGAGTATCTGGAGGGGGCTACATAACACATTAATATGTAGCTCTTCCCTCCAGATATTACCTCATTATAGTATTAAGACTATCCAAATATTCTTAAATTATACAAGTACAAAACATATGTTTTATAAATTAATATAGTAGTGTTTTTGAAAAATTGACAAGTTTAGAATTAATCAAGAAAATAAATAATTCAAATTGACAAGTTTGAAAAGTTGTCAAGTTTAAAAAATAATTTAGACAAACTAAATTAATTTAAGTTTTCAAGATTTAAAGAATGGGCTCACCCTTTATAAGTAGTATAATTATATATAAGACACTTTTTTTTATTGAGAAAAGTGAAATAAATAACCATACTAAATATGAAAATTGATATTTATGCCTAAATCATGAATCTAAATTTAAATTTAAAAACTTTGATCAGTGTATTTAAAAGTTGGTTGGTGAAAAATGATCAGAGAGAATAAGTATATTACATATTTCATGAATGAATAGAGTATGTCTAACTTTAGGTATCTTTGTTAAGAGAGCAAGCTGTGGTGGCTCAAGCCAAAGCTAAAAGTGGTGTCACGTCATATCATCTCACCACTTCCCTTATCATTTCCCTTATTACTTGCACACCCAAAACCTCACTCACTAATCACTCAAGCCAAAATCTCACTTTTGGGTCTTATCATACTTAACTAAAACACAAAAATCAATTAAAATAAAACAAAAAACTGATCTTTAGTTCAAGCCAAGAGCTTCAGTCGCACCATGACACAGGAGTGCCGGTATGGTGGCATCGGCTTGACGCCGAATCACGTGTGTTTGGCGCAAAAGATGGTTGGCTACACCCAACACTCTAAAAATATGTATCAACACTCAATATTGTATTGACACTTGAACCCCTTTGTTATTTGCCCATTTCAGAAGGATTTACTTTAAATTGGACTTTCTTGTGTGGTTGTGGCATAAGTAGGATAAAGTTGGCTTTAGTGTGAGATCCCATTAATTTATGGTATATATAAGTAGAACAAAGTTAGTTTTAGTATGAGATCACATTTTACCTTAATTAAGGATATAACCCGATTTAGAACATAAAAGCAAATAATATGACGCTATTACTTCCAAACTCCACCTCTTTATTTACGAGTTTCATGCACCCCCTACTAGCATGTCACTCTACTATTTTACAGAAGTGATTTTTGTAGCGTACTTTAGAAGGCTCGAAAACAAGGG
>LBNU01016972.1:207858-246768 GCA_014162995.1 Artemisia annua | reverse complement strand
TAAAAGGAGATTTTATCGTTGTCGAATTCAGATACAAGAGCACAAACACCAGGAAAGCTAAGCCAAACCAGCAATCACCCACAACCCGGATTCGTCCTCATCATATGATCTGCGGTCTCAACGAGTTA
This sequence comes from Artemisia annua, assembly GCA_014162995.1. Taxonomy (NCBI): domain Eukaryota; kingdom Viridiplantae; phylum Streptophyta; class Magnoliopsida; order Asterales; family Asteraceae; genus Artemisia; species Artemisia annua. The sequence continues at coordinate 246,640 of LBNU01016972.1, read as the reverse complement.
GGCATGCCAGGCAACCTTTCAAGATCTTGCCAAAAAGGACGAGCCGGAATAAGCAACGTCGTGAGTACTAACATAATCTATAATGTTTTTTCATGCCTCATTTGTTTTTTCAGCTTCAGCAACAACCAATGCTGAGTCCATTTGTTCAGCGAACTGCATCAAATATTCCACGGATTGACCGGATGGCCCCAACTAGAGACGGGGAGCACCCCATGAATTCGACACCATAACATACTCCTTTTTTGGAAATGAAGGATTTAACCCTAAAGTCTCGTCAAGTTTAGCATTCCCTTGTCGACATATAATGTACTCATAAGTATCAAAATTCTCCCGTCCCGGACAGCTGTCACAGACAACACCGGAATTCACATAATAAGCAATTCTGTTCATACAAATGAAGCGGGTATCGATCAAGATACGGGTCGTAAACTTCCCTAAAAAGGACGAATTTCGGTTGATTCTTTCTCGAGTGGTATGAGTCTCTGACTGGACCCTCCAGAACATCCCTCCCTCGACCCCGAGCGGTTTGCATTTGAACCTAAAACCACGTTTACCCTCTTTTCGCGGATGCTGGAGTCAGCAAATTCTCCGAAAGCCAAAAGTTTCAAACTTATTCCTTTGAATATGTCCATGTCATCAACCACCTAAGTAACACAGTGCGACCTCGTCGGAATTTGGGATCTCTTAACTCTGCAACTTTGGACTCGGTTTCGTGAGTAAGAGTCAACGACGTTCTTCGTAGTTGTTGCAAGATGAAGTCCCACAGGTAAAATATTTGATGCTAACAGTAACGACCATAGTACCAAGCCAATAATAACCTCAGCTTTGGATTGATAAGATAAACCTAAAGCATATCTACTGCAACACATGACAAATAGAGAATGGCGTGGCGAATCGAACGGAATGTAAATTCCAGATAAGGTTCAGGAAATTCAAAAGTGCCCGTACAACAGCTCATACATCTTATGGGAGTTGCTGGTATATCTCAGAAGATGTGGAAGGGCGTATGAAGAAAAAACCCGAGTTTGACTCGATTAAATCTATCCTTAAAATGTAAGGTAGAACCATTTAAATGGTAATTCATGTACCCAAACAAAGTCCATCATCTGGCTAATTAACTCCATACACTTTATCAGCAAGATGAGATTTTCGTTACACCCCAGACACATATCTTGCAAAGGGACCGTCATAAAAGACACATTAACAAATCAGGTGATAGCGGAAGCGATGTAATGAAACAACGGCAAATAAATGTTTGCTTCAGAAACGATACCATGATAAAATTTGCTAAAAAGCTCGGGGGGTATAAACGCGGGCACACATTTAAAATTTTCCAACAAATGTTGAGCCACATCATCTTGATCTTTCGGGTCGATGTCTTCTCTAAGACAACCTACATACATGATTTCAACATCTTCTCCAAGCCCGTCTCGGAGTTGTAAAAGAAGGGAATCTTCATCCCAACTGAATACCCAACTTCCGTCAGGTCGTTTGTTGACCCGAAGAGGGAGTTGATTTCCAACAATGATCATCCGTTCTTGTGTAACGGATGATGGAGCATCTGAGCTAAAACCTTCATCATCTAGTTCCGATAATATCCCTGGCACGGTTGCCACTCGAGATAGTTTTTTCGCACCCCGACTAAAACCGGATGATGGTAATGGTGCATCACCAGAAGCAAGTTCAAAGAGATTAGAGTAAGACCTTGACATCATTATCGATAAATTCAACCGAACCCTACACTAATTCACAAAGATTCCTTTTTCGAGCTCGATTCTACACAAAAACACATTATAATACCATCACATTAAATCAAAATATGCATCACATGTTTACATCTATCAAAAACTAAAAAACAACTGTAAACATAATTACTTACTTATTTAACATAACTAAAGTGTAACATCAATCATGAATCTTAGTTAATGAAAAAAAAAAAAAAGCCTTTTAACTTTTTGCCAAAAATTGAATCTTTTTGGAAACTATTTACTACCCACAAGCTAAATGTGTTCTAAAACACCTTGAATTAATCTGGTAAAATATTCACTTAACAGCTTTTAAGATCCATATATTCACCTAAACCAAGATTAAATTTTTACTGACCAGAAACCAAATAAACTAACAATCATAAACTTTATATAACATACATGCATTCATATGACCATAAAATTTGATTTTTTTTTTTTTTTTTTTTTTTTTAAAAAACTAAAAACCTTAACACTAAAACATAGTACAAAGAACCTTAAACCATCAAGCATATGAATAAGCATATATAAAAAAAGTTACTAAAAAGTAAAAATTTACTGATAAATCTTGAAATGAACTTATGAAAAAGAGAGAACAAACCTTGAAAGTAGCTCAAAGTGATGCTGCCATTTTTCACTGAAAAGATGCCAAAATAGCTGCTGCAAGAAAAATGAAAAGTGGGGAGCTTGACAATGAAACAAAACCCACAAAATGGAATAAAATAATATTATATAAAAGTTTGATTAGATCAGTGGTAGTGATGAAAGAGTAGAAAGATTACCACTGATTAAAGAACAATTTGGTGAAAAAAAAATATCAAAGATTCCTTTTTTAATTATAAAGAAATGAAAAAGATTCCTCAACTAAACTAAACATAAGTACTTTGTGGCACTATTTATTCACCAAATGGATGGTTTAACAAAGTTGATATTCTCTATATGATTAAAAATAAATAAATAAATAAATAAATAAATAAATAAAAAAAGTTTTGTAGCAGGGTTTTAACAGGCGCGAGACGTAACATGAAGAGACGTGACCTTCATGTTACGTAATAAATTAAAACGTCGGTTCTAGATGTGGCGTGATATAAGGCATAAAATGGCACGCTAAGATGCAAGACGTGACGTCTTTTTGAGTTTAACTTCAATGAAAAAGTTGTTTTGAAAGAAATGAAGTAGATTATATGCAATAATATTTTTTTGACTTAATTCCTTATTTATAACACTTTTTTATAAACTTGCTATAATCAAGTATGATATAATATATAAATTTATAAATATTTTCATATTTTGTGTCGCATTATGTTACGCTTTATAAAATGCCATAGCTTCTAAAATGTGAGGCTTGGTCATGGCACCATGTGAGTTTTACAAACACCCTTTTCAAGATTGTTTCAAGTTCAAAATTTAGAAAATGTAACATCTTATTTATTTGTTTGTTTTAAGCATATCTTTTTTAACCATAAAGTTTATATAGTAAGAATTTTGTAAAATGATATATCATATTACATTTGAGGAACAATATGATTGTTTCCGTAATAGTACCAGTGTCGTGGTGGGCGAGATGGGCGACTGCCCATAGCCTTCAAATTTACCCCATATGTTATAATTATATAATATACACGTAAGTTTATTGTAAATTGAGATATATCAAACTATAATTTGTAGGATTCTATTGTATAAATGGGTTATTATGTGAAAAAAAAATAAAATGTATGAGCTCTATATTGCTTAAATAATCTTATGTCATAATCATATGAAATAACCTTCGGTTCATAAAACTAACAAAGAAAAACCTAGAAAATGATAAAACCAATATGCTAATGAAAACAAAGTCATCACTCTCCACTACTAATGGAGTAATTCTTTTTAATCAATTTTTTATTTTTTTACTCATTTTTCTATATCTCGTATGATATTGTGAAACAAGTGAATTTGAAAAATCGCCAAAAAAACATTACAACTTTAAGACAAGTATAGGAAGAGTGATGATGTGAATCAATTTCCTTATCATCAATAATGATTTTATTTCTTTATTATTAAATTTATGGTTTATTTTGAAACAAGTTTTCTACTAATATTTTATTGTAAATGTTAAATCAAAGATTGTCACAAATATAACATTTTGTATGCAACTATATTGTTGTATCTGACATATAATGAAAACTTTCTAGTCACCGTTCATTTTTGGAGGCCCCACTTTTAGTTTCCCTCAAGGCCCTCGAATTGTAATAAGGCTACACACAGTAATGGAAAAACAATCGATCAATTCACCAAATGATCTATATCTTCTTACTGTGACAATCAATCCATCACTCGATCGATCTCCACTTTTGGGAGATGTGGGTCGTCTAAGCGATTTAGATCGCCCAAGTTGTTGTGTCTTTGTGTGTAGTAAATTAAATATAAAAGATATTTTTGTGAGGTATGTTTTTTGTAGTGTAGGTCGTCTTACTGTGGCAACCAATTGTCTGTAGGTCGTCGGAAAGAGAAAGCTGACGTGAGGATAAAATAAGGGTCAATCCTCCCCCTTACTGTGTGGAAGGTATTTTGTAACATATAATCACCAAGTTCATTATTTTAGTTGTTATTGTGTCGTTTGTAGATAATAAACAAGTTCGCCTATGACATGAATTTCCAAATTGTAATTAGAGTAGGATGAAACCAACTTTTGCAAATTTTGAAAATTTCGAAACTAAGTGTAATTTTGTTGACAAATTGTATTCCATCGTCCCCTCCCTATACATAGGCTCGGAGACGACAAATATTTTGTCTTTAATAATTGTTCACTCACACCATGTTTTTAATATCTTTTCTCTTATGCAAATAAAATTAATTTGTTATATGCTACTTAAGAATCAACTTCTGTAACTCGAGAAGGTGTAAAGCGATGGAACATCTTCATTTCATGTATCTTTTGATGTCAACCGGATCTTTTTTAAAGATCCGGTTTCAGGCAATGAGCTCCTGTCTCAGCGACACAATTAGTCAAGAGTTGGGTTTGAACCCTGATCATTCTCTAAAGACCCTCTATAACCGATTAATTGAGCGTTTGCGAAAAAGAAATGGTACAACTGAAGAAGTAACTATGTGTAAATAATTCTTTTGGGTGCTTTTTTCAAGGCTGTTTGTGCAAGAAACAAACTAGAAAACATGCTACAATGCATAAAGTACAAGAAATGTTATTATGATTTTCTTATGTTGTATAGAAGTTGAAGATGCCTTTATGATATGCTGTGCTGAAAGTGAGAGCTCAGCACTCACTCACACATGTATGCTTTAATTGAAACTTATTATAATTCAAATGGAATTATTTATAACGTTCGTAACACTTACGTCTGTGATTTAATTGAAAATTTAAAGCAGTAACATCGTCACAAATTAAAACATTTAAATAAAATTGTTTTAGATTGTTTAATATTTTATCAAAAGCAATAACAGTGAGCTCCACTCCGCTTTTACTGTGCTATGCACTAGACCCAACGATTCTGATAATATTATTTGTCCGTTGAAATTTTGATTAAATAAATCTAAAATAGCCCACGTCATATTTTGATCATATAGTATTCATAGTTTCGTTATTATAAAATTCCTAAAATATCTAAGTTTGAAAGGGAATTAATTTGCACGCGTTAAAGATATTGATTAGAACATTTTAATGCATGCATGAAATGCTTGTACATTATTAAAATTAATAAATTATGCTATAATTGTTTGTACATTTGAATAAGCAAATCATCTCTTATTTTAAAACCGTTATCTACTTTTTTAAGGGAAAAAAAATCATTTCTCAAAAGAGGGGAAAAAAGTCATTTCTATTTTCCTGCTTTAGGGGCACAAGTTAAACACATCAAAAGTACACATGGACTCAAAAAAAGGACTCAAGGACCTACATAAAAGTACAGAAATGTGTACTTTTATGTGAGTCTCTGAGTCCTTTTCAGTGCGTCTTTAAGTCTTTTTTGTGTGCTTACCTTGTGCTCCTACAGCACAAGTTAGACAAACCCTTCTCAAAATAGAACATTGTAACTAACGAGTATACGACTTCATTAATATTTTGACATGTGTCTCATTTTTTATGTGAAAAGTACTAGTGGCTGCATGTGACGGCTTTTTATACTTTCGTGCGACCAACTTTTTTTCTTATTTCAAAAAAGAAAAAGAAAATCAACTTTTGTTGTTATTTTAGAAAATGACAAAATTTGATCGCACAAAAAGACAACAGTCGTCAGCCGCACAAAAAATGTAAAGTCAAATAAATTGAAGGGTTACACATTCATCAATCACTCGTACTTTAATAATTAAAAAGCTAAAACATGTGTCAAAATATTAGCAGAGTTGTATAGTCAGTTGATCGCTAGCTTGAAAATAGCTTTTTTTAAGCTAGAAAGTGAATAATTATTTCAAAATTAAGTAATTATGGATATAATCTTTTTTGTTATGTACTCCTTCGTATTACTTAACTTGCTAACCACATAAATTTCGTGTTATTGTTTTTTTCATTTAAACCGTAAAGTTTGCCACTTATTACAATCATGCAAGTAAAAAGATAAATACAAAATAAAAAGAAAATGTCATTTTTCATACTATAACAAGTGGTAATACAAACCGTAGAACTTACTATAGATTGTGGATTATAAAGTTAATCGAGAACTTTTGTTTCATAGTTTTTTTTTTTTTTTACTTTTTTATCTAATCTTTTTAACATGCATAAATATACCTTTTGCTCCTTCGTTTCTTTATCAAGATCGTATTATCTTATTTGTTAAAGCATCATTAAGTTTTTGTAACTAAACCAGCGCTGATGTGCCACGGCTATGCTAGAAACGTTTTATTCTTGCAAATAAAATTTAAAATTTTAAAAAAAGATAAAATAAAATAAAAAGCACCGAAAAACAACCAAAATGAATTTGACATGATAAAGATCTATAAAAGACAGATTGTTGGACATCATTCTAAATAATTGTTAACTAAAAAGAATAAGAAAAACAATTGAAGAGCAACCGAACCCCACTCTTTTTGTTTTGTTTCCTACATAACCAGTAAAACCCACTCGTTGATGTTTCGTTAAACATCAAATGTTCCGACAATGCAAGACTTAAAGTTTTTCTATGTTCATCTAGTTTGAGGATGGCGAATTTCTAACTCGGATATGCATCATCTAACCGGCAGTGGTGAAGCTTGAAAATTTTCAGTGGAGGGTCGAGATCTAATTCTTTTTTCCTAACGCTATTTTTCGGGTAATATGTTCGGGTCGGTGATTCGATTCGGGTCGTGTCAAAAATTAAATACTATTATTATATAAAAAAAAGTTTCAATCACTAAAAGACTAAACATTTGTCCAAGACAACTAAACATTAAAAAGGAGACAAACGGTTGGTACCTGGTTCGATTCATTGAAGAAATTAGAGTTCAGCCTTTCGACCTTTNTTTTGTTTCATATTTTTTTTACTTTTTTATCTAATATTTTTAACACACATAAATACTTTTGCTCGTTCGTTCCTTTATCAAGATCGTATTATCTTATTTGTTAAAGGATCATTAAGTTTTTGTAACTAAACCACAGCTGATGTGCCACGGCTATGCAAGAACCGTTTTATTCTTGCTCATGCAATTTTAAATTTTTAAATAAAAGATAAAATAAAATAAAAAGCACCGAAAAACAACCAAAATGAATTTGACATGATAAAGATCTATAAAAGACAGATTGTTGGACATCATTCTAAATAATTGTTAACTAAAAAGAATAAGAAAAACAATTGAAGAGCAACCGAACCCCACTCTTTTTGTTTTGTTTCCTACATAACCAGTAAAACCCACTCGTTGATGTTTCGTTAAACATCAAATGTTCCGACAATGCAAGACTTAAAGTTTTTCTATGCTCATCTTGCTTGAGGATGGCAAATTTCTAACTCGAATATGCATCATCTAACCGGGGAATCTCTCAACTCAAAATGTGTACCTCTTGAAGTTTAAACCTGACCTATGGTAAGAATATAATGACTACTTATTATTAGACGACCTTCATGATAGTTTAAAATAACTATAATTTATGTAACGTTGAAGATAAACTTATGAGTAAATTACATGCATGGTCTTTGTGGTTTGCTCAAAATTGCATATACCGTCTCTGAGAGTTTTAAATTGCATCACCGTTCTTAACTTTGCAGAAAATAACACTCAAAGTCCTTTATTTAAACTTTCGTGAAGTTAATACGTTAAATTTTCATGTGCATTGCACATGAGGGTATAATCCGTTAAAAAACTGAGTTCATTGCGAGTGATTATTTTTTTTTTTTTTTTTTTTTTTTTTTTTTTCATATTTGCATAAAAAAGTTAAGATTCAAATGCGTATATAATCACTTGCGAAGATTGGAATATAAAGAAACACAAACTAATACGTTTGAATCTTGCTCGACAATATGGTATGTGGAGATGTACTCTAAAATCTAAATGATGGCAATGTGATTGAACCATACTGGCTTGCGTATTTGTCACGGTTAGCACATTTTGTATGAATGTGTCTTTACGAACGACATGGAATATAACTTGAAAAATCATAGGTTAAATTCACATGCTCATGTCCTTTTGATAGTGTCATGAGGTTTATGTATTACATGCTCGTTGTAAGCGCACCTAGGTGTTTATAATGATGCTATAATTGTGTTGTATGGGGCGTTATTTGAGTGTTATAGGCACACCGTTGTGATCGTAACGGCTAGTTTGTATGCGTGGTTTTTGATCTTTTTGTTATTATTTTTTGTTTTTTAGTGTAAAGTGAGGTTTTTTTAATGGTGTATTATAAGAATATTATCATAAAAGATGTTTTTGAGATTTTGTGTTATAGAAATGATAGGGTAAAAGTTAACATAACGCGTAATTAACTTAACGGATAACACCGCTACACAGCCTACACCTAGTAGCACTCTTAAAGTGATTCCAGTTGATATAAGACCGCAGTTGATATGAGACCGCTAATAAACTTACGGTTCATAATGTTTCCACACGTATTCAACTTCAAATATTCTGTTAGGTGGTTGTTTTTTAGTTCAAATATTTGCATCAATACATGAATTTCATTTTTCATTGATGGGTAGTATGATACTGAGAGTGGCCTACTCGTCTATGTCAATAGTTGTTGCTATCAACCATTTAATAATGTATTTAACTAGAATTTTTATTTGAGCAATGAATGTTCGTATTTTTTTTATTTTCTCATTTTCCAAAACATACATAGTTACTCTATTATTTATTCAAAAACTGTATCTCAGCTCGTGTTATTTTCTTCATAGCAAAATGTTAAGAGATCTCTTTTGTATTTATTTAAACTTTTTGCTTATCACATAGACAAAGAAGAAACTCACTCCATTTATTAATATTTAAATCAATTGCTTCATAAAGAAGGTAGCGTCACGTAAAGTAAGAGTCATAGTCATGGAAAGCTAGCGTCACGTTTAGTAATTAAAAAACGCGTATCGACTTTTTTCTTGTTAAAAGGGCGATTTTAGATGATCAATATTCCAAGAAATAATAAATGAAATTAGACTCTTTTTGTAAACAAGTTTTCTGGTTATTCAACTTATTGCAAAATAAATTGTTTAAATACCAGAAATAACAACTAACAATTGCTAATGCAAGTATTCATGCAAAAATGGAGACGTGAGCTACCGGACTACTGCCTACATGCATGCAAATAACGGGAACACGGGAAACCATGGAAATGAATAAAAACGTGAATAAAGAAGTGGAGCAGTCTTCCAAGGAATTGTTTTTTTATATGTTGTATCTTAAATAACATATATTTGACTGTATCGATACTTTGCTCTTGAAAATGAGCCTTGTCCTGATGCTCATGGTTTTGTATCTCGGGTCATGCGTCTTCCTAGGTGGTTCGTGTTCGGATTCAAGAAGAAGAAACTGTTAGCCTTGGCGTATAGGCCCGACCCACTTGTTTAGGTCCGCATTGCACTTAGATTAGGTTTTTCTGTTCTATTTAACTAGTTATAATGTCGTCACGCGCGGTTTTTTTTTTTTTTTTTTTTTTTTTTTTTTTTTAATGGATATATTTTATTTATTAAAAACAAATATTAATGTTTGATTATAATTTAATTATATTGTTTATTATTAAAATAATCATTAAAGAGTTAATCCTTGTTAGGTTGCATCTTTCTATATGCTTTTTGTATTTATCTTCCACTGTGTAGTATATCAACAAAGCGAATTTATAAATTTTTAAATTAAATAAATAATAAATTAAAAATATTATCTAATAACAGGAAATAATTTTTTTTATACGAAGCTCCAGTGGGGTTTTGTTTTTATTATATAGAAAAAGATGTATTGTAATCTGTAGTTCATAAATCTGATTTAATATTTTCAGTATTTTTTGATTTTTAAATGATATCAAGAGCCTCGTCGAGATGAAAAAAAAAAAAAACAAAAAAAAAAATTGTTTGACTATCTCCTGGTTGCGGACTAAATCGCTTTATCATATTATAATAGCGGCGTTTTGTTGTCGTTGATTTAGCCAAGAATATACGTTAGTGATCTTTAGAAAGGTTGAGGTCTTCGATGCATAAAAAATCATATAAGGGTAAGGAAAGCGATGAATATGCTTGAATTTGCTTGGAATTAATTTGCCTTTGCAAAGATTATAGATTGAATTAATCATCATGGTTTGTCGAGGTTTAACCGAGTTGGTCTCTCGCAAGAATTTTAACGGAATTCCTTTGCTATGGGTTTTGTCTCGTATCTGTTTGGTCCTTTGACCAATAACTCCGTCTGTTGACCGTCAGTAGGACAGAATGACATAAATACCTTTAAATGTGTTTCGTGAAATGGTCCCTATAATTTGTTGCATAATCAAGGATTCAGTCATGCGGTTTTCTTTTTTTTTTTTTTTTTTTTTTTTTTTTAAATTTTTTTTGTTTCTTACAAGATTTTTTTACTTTATAGAAAATTTTGACGAAATTTAAAAAATATATATATGTCAAAAAATATATATATATCTTTTGCAAAAAAGATTAAAAAAAGTTTAAAAATTATGTCAGTTTTTTTTGTCAAAAACAAAAAATTAAAAAAAAAATAAATCTGGCTAAAAAGTCTTTTTATTAAAAAAAAAAAAGAAAAAAAAAAAAGTCCATTAAAAAGTACTCGAAAAGGTTCAAAAAAAATTAAAAAGAAGTAAAAAAAATGTCAAAAAATTATGACAATTTTTTTTTTCTTTTTAAAAAAAATTTGTTAAAAAAAATTGTCATAATATTTTTAAAATTTATGACATTTTTTTTTGAATTTTTTTAATACTTTTTAGGGAAAAATTGAGAGACCTAAAACTCATGGCTAATTTTGGGCCTAATTTACGTGTTATTAGTTTATTGATTAGTGAAGAAGCGGACCGGCTTACAGAAAGAGACCCCTAAGAGAGAGAGTTTCGGTACATCAGGCATATCTATCCACCCGGTTGGTGCAACCAATGAATTATTGCCAAAAAGATTTAGGCATAAGATTAGGCATGAATTTTAGTAGGGGTGAGCAAACAAAACCGAAAAAACCGAAACCGAACCGAAAACCGAAAAAACCGACCGAAACTAAAAACCGATAGTTCGGTTTTTAATTTTTCAAAAACCGAAATATACGGTTCGGTTTCGGTTTTCATCCAAAAATCGAACCGTAAAAACCGAACCGAACCGATTTTATTATATAATAATATATAATTAATATAATATGAATGACTAACTAAATAAATCAAATTTATAAATTCATATTCATTTTGTGGGTAGATTTATAATATATTTATCTTAACGGTTATGTTTGTATGCGTGTTTGTCGTGTCGTGTGTTTACTTGAGAATATATCAATAAATATATAATGAAGATCATACTATGTGTATGTTCACTTGCATGTATGTGTCTCATTTATATGTGTGTAATTATAGAATTATGCAATAAACATTATTATACTTACATTGACAAAAAAAATAAAATAAATAAGAATAACCAATTTTCTATGTAATACAAGTTTGTTGGTATAAATTTGCCCTGCCCAAATATAAACAGTTGGAAACCGAAAAAACTAAAAAACCGAACCGAAACCGATGATAAACCGAAAAAACCGAACAGCCAAAAACCGAACGGTTTCGGTTTTAGGATCTATAAAAACCGAACATTTCGGTTTTAGCCAAAAACCGACCCAAACCGAACCGTGCACACCCCTGAATTTTAGGTCTCTTAATCACTTCTCTACTTTTTAATGGATTTATTTATTTATTTATATATTTATTTCTTGACAAAAAAGATTTTTAGAAAATATTTGTTAAATTTCTATCTAAAAAATTAGCCAGATTCTTTTTTATTTTATTTTTATTTTTTTAATCTTTTGACAAAAAAAGCTTTGACATAATTTTTAAATTTTTTTTAATGTTTTTCGCAGTATGTATGTATATTTTTTGATATATATATATATATATATATATATATATATATATATATATATATATATATATATATTTTAATTTTTTTGACAAAAAAAAAATTTAAATTTATATAAAGAAATTTTGAAATTTTTTGCAGAATAAAAAAAATCCGTCAAAATTTTTTATTAAATTAAAAAAAAAATCTTGTAAAAAAAACATGCCAAGAAATCTAACAAAAATCTAGTAGAAAATTTTTGTCAAAAAAATTTATAAAAAATATTCCGTCAAAAAGTATTCAAAAGTTTTTAAAAATATATAAAAAAAAATGCCAAAAAAGTTTTAAAACTTCTGTCAAAAAAAATTTTAAAAAATCGGACAAAAAAGTTTTTGAAAAAAAAAAAGAAAAAAGAAAAACCACTCGGACTAAATTCGTTATATCCCACAAACCATAGGTACCTTACTTTTAAGGATATGTATGTATGTCATTTCCTGTTAGTTTAACGGTCAACTAACGGTCAAACTAACCTAAATATTGGTAAAGGGACCAAACCAAATACGGGTCAAAACCACAGGGGGAGGTTCCGTTAAAAAGTCTTGCGATGGACCAATTCTGTTAAACCCGACAAACTATAGGGACGATTTATGAAATAAGTATATATAATTTGTTTATTGGTGCCACGTATACATGGTTGCTTAAAATTGTTTGATTGAGTAAAAGAAACTATTTTTGCTTAATTTTGATTGTTAAATTGAGTTAGGCGGCGTTTCTCTTTTTATCCTGATTAGACATAGATCCTGTTTAGATAAATAAAGTTGTGTTTAGATAAATAAAGTTGTTAAGAGTAAGAATCATATGAACAAACATGCGTTTCTTTTTCTTCCTGAACAAAAGTCTTTTACAAATTAAATTACTTATTTACCATTCTATTTAAATCGATATGGAAACCCAAAATTCAGTTACAAATAAACTCCAAGAATCAAAATTTGAAACTTTTCTTCAAATTGAATTCCAAAATCTTATATTAAAGAGAATAAAAAGTTGGGACCTGATAACGCTCTTATTATAACATATTTATCCCATCGATTATATATCATATATATTATATTATAAAGAATATCACGTTATTTGTGTAGATTTGGCACTAATCTGGTTGCAGGATTGAACAAGAGAAGGAAGTTAGGAATATTACTTAAGGGACGATAAAGTTACAACAACAATAAAAGGAAGGACTTGGAGTGGAAATACAAACGTAAAAGACCCAAGTACGCCGATCTTAGGACTATGTGCGGCGTACTTGCTTGGAGGGTAAATGAGATTGAATCTACAAGAAGTACGGCATACTTTCCCTTAAGTACAGCGCACTTAGCTTGTCAGTTACAAAAGAAGAGTTAAGACTTGCATTCATTGAGAGGCCGATCACTTGTCCTCATTTACTGAACTCTGGAGTTCAACTAGGTTATAAGAGTCTATATAATGCAGCAAACGAAATAAAAGAAAAGAGTAGCAAGTAAGAAGGTATCAAAAGGGTTACTAAGGTGATATTGGTGAACTCATACCAAGTTCACCATATCAAGGTCGAATTCGTGATCCAAGTACTGTGATAGAGGCTAGGAGAAGGAGTCGAGTCGAGTTTTCTCTGTGGAAACCAATTGTTCTCTCGTTGTAATCACTTTGGTACAATTCTATATTTTACACGATTTATATTATGAAGTTTATGAAATCTATGTCGAATGATATGTGTTATGTTACTGAGATAATGGAGTAGTCGTTCTTATGTTTATTTGGGTGATGTAGTTATATGGTTGTTTACATTATATGTACGCTTGCTATTTGATACTATGCATAAGTTTAGTTGATGAGATGATGTTTGGATCATTGTTGAATGTTTGATGTATCTCTGTGGTAGAAGTAGGTCGAAAGGGTCTACTACTTTGATATTATTTCAAGGTGTTTGTCTATGGCAACTTGGTGTTTACCTTGTAGAAATTGGTCGACAAAACATTTATCAACCCATTCATAATCTTGTTTAATGCCTTATCTCATGTCTAACGAACTTGATGAGGAAATTGGCTTATGTATACTTCTGTTATGAACCATCCTTAATGCATTCGATATATTGAGAATTATAGGTCGAAAGGAATTCTTAATATGTTGGATAGTTATTTGTAGGAGTGATCACCAGTCATCTCTTGCTTATATATCTTATTCATGATTGCTTGCTTGTCATTTACATGTTTACTTCCATGTTTGTTAGCCTAAATAAACATAACTTTTAATCATATAAACAAACAATCTAAATTACTAGTCTTTGGATAAGTGACAATCTAGGGATTATACTTTGAAACAATTGCTAACTTGGCTTTTCTACAATCTCTTGGGACGACCTGGTCTTACCTAAACCTTTACTATAAACGGGGGTTATACTTTACCCGTGTGTTTTATATATTAAGGAATCGGTGAAATTAGTATTATAAATTTAAAGCTATTGAAACACATCAGGACCTGATAGTTGAAAATGAAAAGGAAGAAATATCTTATGAAAACAACCATCCAAAATTATATACTCATATCAATTCCGGCCACAAGAAAACAAAATCAGAAGATCGAAAATATCGAAGCACAAAAGAAGATTGAAAAGACCGAGCTACGAGAAAACTGGAACCACAGTTATCGATATGTCATACTCTTCTATTAATATTCATACATTCAAAGATCGATCCACAGAAAAACAAAATTACACTTCGATAATTGCAAACTTGCAAAAGCTAAATAAGCACGAAAAATCACGAGATAAAACCACATGATGAAGATCTGTCCTGAGGGTCAAAGACGGTATGAAGATGACAAGCGAGGCAGTGATATGGAGGTTAGGGAGGAGTTGAAGGGCAACCATATGAGGTAGGTAAGGAAGAAGAAAGTATAAATGAAGATATGGAAACTGGAAATATGTTGGTGAGGTGAAGAAGATAAGAAGAATTGAAAAGTACTCCGTATATAAAAGTATAATTGAAGATAAAAATGTGAGTTGGGTGAAGAAGATAAGAAAAAAGTAGGTAAATTATAATGAGGGTAGAATGGTCATGAGAGGTGTAATTGGTGTCATAGATGCAAAGGGGTGAGGTTTTTGTGCCTTTCTACATTAAGGAGTAGTGTTTGTAATAAGTTAAAAATAAACATAAAAATTTCCTGTGTGTAAAGGTAATTGTTAGCAAACAGGACATTAAGCCAAAAAGAAACACACCCTTAGTGGGATGTGATAGAATTAATTAGCATGGTACTATGAAATTGATTTCACTTGAGGCACGTGGTTTTCTTTGAACAGTTGGGTTTCGGCAAAATAGAATAGGTTTATAGAATGCATACGAGTGGAGCAATTTATTAATTTAGTCGATTGTTTGTTGATTTTGGTTAATAGTTTGGTTGATTGTTCGTGATATTAGTATTGGTATTAGTATTGATGATTGGTATCGGTATTTGTATCGGTTTGTAATATATTATTGTTGGTTAGTTTGGTTTTGCAATGGTGTTGGTGTTGGTGATGGTGATGTAACAATCTTAACTAATCTGACTACGTCTTGAGTAGTTATGTGTTGCATTTCGACATCAACTTATTTTGGTTTCACGTGGTTCTACATCTGGTTCCGCCTGGTTTTGTCTGCATCTGTCTGAATCTGCATTTGTCTTATTACATACGTGGTTCTGCATCTGGTTTCGCCTGGTTTTGTCTGAATCTGAATTTAAATTTGAATCTGTCTGAATCTGAATCTGAATATGTTTGTATCTGAATCTGTCTGAATCTGAATTTGAATTTGTTTGTCTGAATCTGCTGATGTCTGAATCTGTCTGCTGCCTGAATCCGCTCTTCTTCTACCTTTGTTCGGATCACTCTGCTGTTGAATCTGCATTTGTCTGTCTACACCTGTCCGTCTGATTTCAGAGTTTTCTTGTCAAACTCTCAATGTAGCATTGTGAGTTTGAGAGGGGTTGTTAGCTAATAAGGCCCATAGGCTCGACCCAGTTGTTTAGGCCCATCTTGCACTTAGGGTTAGGTTTTCATGTTCTATTTAATGTATTGTAATCTCTGTAGTTCATTGAATCTGATTACTAATATTTTCAGTATTCCCTTTTGATTTTTGCACAAACTTTGGTGAGATTCATGGGATACCGGGAGGAAATGTCTTCGGGAAATGAAAACGAAGTCCAATGAAGGTTGAGGGCGAGAACTAAACTTGTCTGATCGAGTGTGAACTTGTCCTTGACAAAAACAGTAAGGGCGTAAGTTTGATTAATAAAGCTTTTTTTGGATAGAAGATGACTATCTCTTGTTGGACTTTTGAAGGTTTGTGAACCGGGTTGGTACGCATAGCGGGCAGCAGGGGAAGGGGTGTTCGAGGTTGTGAGGTGACATTGTTTTCTATCTTGGTAATAATAGATGATGAGGTGGTCAAACTTGAGCCAAATTTTGTCGGGTTCAGCGGTATTGGTAATAAGAGAGGATGTTTGGGTGATGGATGAGATGACGACTAAGGGTTGTTGTTTTTCGATAATAATATCGAGTTGGGAATTGTTCACATTGATGATAGTAGGGAGTTTGGATAACGGCTATGCTTGACATGTACCATTTGAGTGGTGGGTTACTTGTACGAGGCATCAGAGGTGGAGCCAGTAGGGTGGCTAGCGGGTGCTCAGCCACCCTTAACCGGCCTAACTTGTCGAACTTATTGCTTGAATTTGAGCCGGTGTTTCATCGAGTTTTTAGTCTGGCACCTGCTAACGGTATTTAGGGAGATGGTAGGGGGGCTATAGAAAGACTCAAAGAAAAAAAAGGGAAAAAATACAAGGAGATGAAGATGACTGACGTTGAGGAAGAAACAGAAAGAGAAGACAAGGAGAAAAAGAAGGCGTAACAAAAGACGCAGTTAAGAAACCTATTTACTTGTAAACTTGACTTTTGCAGGCCCAATATACCTAGGAGCCCAAAACACCATTTTACTATCAGGAGGATATGTTTTTACATGAAAAAGAAAAAGGAAGTATACAAGATTACAAGCTACTCAAGTAAAACTCTACTAATATAATTAGGTAGTTTGAGCATATAAACCTTTAGCATGTCATTGTGATATTTTATTAGCTAGTTCTATTTTTTCTTCCAATTTCAAAGTTTAATGTAAGTTAGACATTGTCTAATTCATATACGGTTTTTGTAACTAAGTAATGATAGCTAACATGTGTAATTTTCGCATTTAAAATAAAAGGTTATGTAAATGCTTCGACGATACTATATATATTTAACATGAAAATTATTTCCGCATAATCAATAAAAATGTGAACCACGACCTGCCACCATTGTTTTTGCTTTCTTTCAAGTCTCCGCGTCATGCGGACAATCTATTACATAAGTTACTTTAGCATGTGGACTAACAAGTCAGTTTAGCATATTTTATGGATAATAAGTTGATCTCATAAATGGTTAAAATTTTATTAACGTTTATAAAGATAAAGATATATGTTTAATTGTGCAAGTTCGTCATTTTAGTGCAAATAGGTTCATCAATTCGATCATTGGTTCGAAAAAAACATTAAACGTTATTAGTTATTACTATCTCAAAATATCCAAGCCCCCCTAATATAAATTCCTAGCTCCGCCCCTGCGAGGCATGATATGAATAAATGAAAGCATCATCATTGCGTAGAGACCGTTTTAAGATAGTCGATCTAAAGAAAATAGATAAGTGGCTAACAAATTTTCTTCTTGTTCAACTCACGCAAGTAAAATGTTTAAATCTTTTATATAATAAAACAAAACCCCAAGTGGGGACTTTTCCATTTCAAAAAAACTAAACCATACCTTATTTAGTAATAATATTATTTAGAAAAAAAGATTATTTTCTTATTAGATAATATTTTATATTTATCCATAACACAAGTAGAAGATAAATACAAAAAAATATAGATAAGATGCAATTAACAATAGGATTAAAATTTTAAATAATTATCTTTAATAATAAAAAACTATAATTAAACATCATAAATCAAACAAAACAAAGATTAAATTATTTGTTTTTTAATAAATAAAAATATATGATTCAAAAAATTTAAAAAAAAACCCGCGCGTGCGCGGGCATTATAACTAGTACTATAAATAAAAACATACAATTGCTAATTCAAGTATTCATGCAAACATGAAGGAGACGCGAGCTACGGGACTACTGCCTACATGCATGGTGTATTAATATTGTATTGTATATAAAACAGGCCCAAGTGATAAAGACAACCCAATTAATCCAAAACGTGTTGAGCAAGTACAAGAAACTCAAAACATGGGCCCGTTTATATACATACACATGTTCTGTTTTTGTTTGAAACAAAATCTTTTAACCAAAACATTCAACGATGATGAGAAGAGGCCGTAGTAGCAAAAGACGACCAAAACAAAACAACAACCTCATCACCATAACAACAACATTAATCACCAGCCACAAAAGGATCAGCCTTGTTGTTCTTCATCCTCATCACAGTTTTATCCTAAAGTAGCTCCTAAGCTTACTGTCCCTACCTTGGTTGTTTTAAATAGTCAAGAATCTGACTCATTAAATTATGCTAGTAAAGATGAAACATATAAAGGCAAAGGAGTGTGTTTGAGTGATGACCTTAATGTTAGTCAGAAAGATTGTGTTGACTATGAAGATGAGGATGCATATGAGGATGATGATGATGTGTTGAACAAGTTGGAAATTTTGAGGTTGTCTGGTCAAGAAGCTGATTTATCAAATGATGTATTTAAAGCTAATGATCAGTTACAACAGGATGAGGTAAACCAATAATTTATTACTGTAGTATTAAATTTTACATTGCTAGCTTAAGTTTGATTTGATGGGCTATTATGAATCTTTGTTGCCATGATTGATACTTTATGGTATGCTCTAATGATTCTGTGATTGAATGCCAATTATTTAAGGATTGCTAATATGCTTACTTACCGGCTGACTTGGCAGCTGCCTTGAAAGCCTATTCCGATGGATGGCGAGCAGTACTTACGAGTTACGATGGCTCCTTCCTAAATAAGTTATTTAAAAGCCTTTTTTTTTTTCTTTTTTTTTTTTTTTCAATGACCTAGTGCTTGGTCCTTACCTTTATGAGTAAGACTGACTCCCTTACTTAGGTCTTATGTTATCTCTAGATAAATACACAATTTTGAGTGTTAGATAGAAGCATACTACTTTTTACTTATTTATGGATATATGCTTTTTTTAAGGTGATACAAGCATTTTGGGAGTTGGAACTGTTTAAGTGATTATGATTATTATATCTCTTAAATCCTTAGATAAACAACCATAGGGCCAAAGAGGGTTGCCCATCACAAGAGGTTGTGGGTTTTACTCCCAAATCGAGACATAGGTGTAATGGGTGTGTTAATATTTGGCTTTCATATAACTAAAAAATCATTAAGTAAACAGAAGTCCCATATAGATAAACAACTTAACTTCTTTTCTCTTTACTGTGTTTTGTAACAATAGGATTAAATCTAAACACTTTATATTGCATTGCGTTTTGTTACACCTGACATGTTTAGTTCAAAAGGCATTGGTAGATTTCCTAAGCAATCCAAACACTCCTAATCTACATGAATTTGTAATTACATGTAAAAAATAACGAGTATGGACCATCAAAGACTATTTTGCATAAAAAAACATAAAGAACACGTATATATCTAGTAATAACTAAGAAAGTACGCTAACCTATAAATTTCAAAAAACGAACTGTAGATTTTGGCTATGGAATCTATCTATGGAGATAACATCTTTATCCTCGACAACAAGAATGGACTGAGATCTTTCCAGGTATTCTAGTGTTTTTAGGTGATGCAGCTTAAATTAGCAAACATTGTTTGATATTAAAAGACTTGTTTTTGTATGTTGTGTTGCAGATTCATATCCACATTGAAGCTCCTGAAGAACTAACTATCTCCACAAAACTAAATACACATACCAATAATTCAGAAGATTTTTCATACTCTTTTCAAGTCAAGTATATTCCACCAATAATTTTGACTTGTTTATTACCCAAATCATACCCTACACATCTCCCTCCTTATTTTACAATCTATGTACAATGGTTGGATTCGGTAAAAATATCAAGTTTGTGTTCCATGTTGGATTCAATATGGAACGAACAACACGGGCAAGAAGTTATATACTCGTGGGTTGAATGGTTGCACAGTTATGCTATTTCTTATCTTGGATTTGACAAAGAAATAATTCTTGGTCCATATGGTGGGAAAGACCATGGGGATCCACGCGCAATTTCCGGATGTGTATCCGCAGATGTTGATATTCCTTCATTGAAGAGTTACAATGAGGAGCAACGGACTGAATTTTTTTTTTACAAATTTGCAAGAATGTTGCATCTGCTTTAGTGAATTTGCTGGTAATTTTCTATTGCCTAAATGAGAGCTCATTATGCTAAACTTATATAAGCTAAAATAATTTATAGATCGAGTTAATTGGTGTTCGGATTTGTGGTTTGATATTGATTATCTCATAGACAGAATTTGTTCATGATTATCTGTGCTTAACCAAAAAACTCGTTAATCAAAGGTTACCATAAAAGTACTTGATGACGCTTTCCATAAACATTATTTTCAAAACTTTTATACTCATTCAAAGACGTGTCTCCTTCTTTCATGAGTGTCCTTTTTGGTCATTTTATGCATGGTTTTCTAAGATAATTAAGTTTTGCTACTTTGCTAGCACTTGAACTAACTGGTTATCATATTATTATTACGTCAAACACATCCAAATTTAAAAGCTTTTCTTACAACCCGTCTTATTACAAGTGTTTAACACTTTAACTGATAAGATAAATCTGATTCTACAAGCCATTGTGCGTGATTATTTAACTGACTCGTTTACTATATTTTCCGTAGGTAGTGAATTTATTAGATTGCCATGTCAGCATTTCTTTTGTGAAAAATGCATGAAAACTTACGCGGACGTACTTATACAAGAAGGTAGCGTGAATAAGCTTTTGTGCCCTATTACAAAATGTGGGGGAATGATTCCACCGTATCTGATCAAACGATGGCTTGGTGATGAGGAGTTTGAGAAATGGGAATCACTTACATTACAAAAGACACTTGAATCAATGGCTGATGTAGTCTACTGTCCAAGATGTGAAACACCGTGCATAGAAGATAAAGACCAACATGCACAATGCTCCAAATGCTTCTTTAACTTTTGCACACTTTGTAGGGAAAAACGCCATGTTGGAATCATGTGTATGGAACCAGAAATGAAGCTTCGTATCTTGCAGGTAACATCATAATAACTATGTTTCACATAAGCCTAAACAAAATTTATATCAAAGTTGTATGGTGTGATAAATGCTTTCCATCTTAGACTATGTTTATTGGTGTGGGTTGTGGGTTGGGGTCACGACCGATTCTCCCCTTTCAACCAATCACAAATTAACATGTGGCAATTGGTTGTGACTTTAGGTCACTTAGACTATGTTTATTGGTGACCCAAAGTCACAACCGGTTACAAGAGGTTGCCAACCTGTGGTCACTAAGTGACCTAAAGTCACAACCGATTGCCACATGTCAATTTGTGATTGGTTGAAAGGGGAAAATCGATCGTGACCCCAACCCACAACCCACACCGATAAACATAGTCTTAGTGACCACAGGTTGGCAACCTCTTGTGACGGGTTGTGACTTTGGGTCACCAATAAACAGTCTTAGTGACCACAGGTTGGCAACCTCTTGTGACCGGTTATGACTTTGGGTCACCAATAAACATACAATATATGAGCTCACACTCCAATTATTTGTATAGAAATAATAAGTTTGGACAGAATTGTTTTACCCAACTTGATCTGTTTCACCCGTTCCAAAGCTCACCCATATTAAACTGATCCCATTTTGAGTATTTACCCCTACGTGGATGACCCGCCTGATTTACCCTCTTAATGTGATTAAGGAAGTATGTAATGTATTTTGAATAAACATAATCTTGCATTGGTACAGGAGAGACAGGAGTCAGGTAAAATTGGAGAGAAACAAAGGAAACATGAACAAGGAATGATACAAGAGCTTCTTAGTATTGAAACGATACTTCGTGATGCAAAACTATGCCCATCTTGTAAGATGGCAATTTCAAGAATTGATGGTTGCAACAAAATGGTTTGTAGGAACTGTGGCAATTATTTCTGCTACCGATGTAACTATGCCATTAATGGATATGATCATTTCAGGTATTTAATTTATTGTACTAGAAGTGACAATTTTAGACCCTTTACTAATGAATAGATGAATTCGGGTTATATTTTATATATAAAGGGTCACGCAAAGGAAACGAGTTGAAAGTTGCCAAAATTTTGTTTATTATCCATAGTATTTTTTTTTTGAACGACAATTTTATTAAGACGACTAGCAAGATGCTAGAGGGATGAAAAGAAGTTACAATGTGGTTTTACAATCTGAGATTGGATCAGTGATCCATTCGAACCATAAATCTTTCTAAAACCTTTCAAAATTTGATTTTATTGTAGTAATATGATTTTGTAACCGATTCAACACCCTAAGTTTTTCTGGATTAAAGATATTTCATGTCAACCCTTGCTGGCCCCAAAATTACACTTTCTGTGGCCCCCTATTGTAACCACATTTAACACCCATTTGGAAAGAAGAAAAAAAGTTCTCTATTGCATATAAGAAATTTTGTGGTGGACTAACGAGCTTAATAATTGTTAAAAAGGACTGGAAGTTGTGATCTTTTTCCGCAACAAGCTATAATTAGGAATAGGGAGGAACGAATGAACCCACGACAATTAGTGAGACAGGTGCAAGCTCAAGCTGCTCAATTAGTCTATGGTCAGCATGGTCCTAAATGCCCTCGATGTGGTCAAAACAACGTGAAGGTGAGGCAACATTTTTATGTTTGTGGTCAGATCATATCTGTGTTACGCAGTATATAATTTGGTTTATCTAATGATGTTTATGTGTTTTTCTTGGTCAGATTGGCAATAATAATCACATCTTTTGTTGGGCATGTCAAGGTCACTACTGTTATTTGTGTAGGAAGATTGTCAGACGTGGCTCACAACACTTCGGCCTGAAGGGATGCAAACAACACACTGTCGGATAGCGTTTAATTGTTTTTAGGAACCCAAAACGTGAGGTGTCACAACAAAGTCTTATACTTGCAATATCAATATTCATATTCATCTGAGTTATTATATATATATATATAGATATTGTTAGATACTTAACGTCAAGTTTTGTCATTGTTTAAGATCACATCAATCACTAACCGTCAAATAAACATAATCATGAAGCAAATAACTAGTAAATTCAATTGCGGCCTAAAGGATTTGAATTTTATCTAAAAACAATTGAAATTTGTGGAGCTAACTTGTCATTGCTTAAAACTAGTTATAATATTTGTGCACGCACATGGTTCGTTTTAATTATGTATTATTAGCAATTAATAAAATAAATCACTTAACATGTTTTAATTGGTTTTACTTGGGGTATTAAAGTTAAAAAATCATATTTATATATGTTATAATCTACTTATTATTTTAGGAGAATGCTTTTGGATTAAAAATTATATTTTATTATTCAAATAAAATCACACAATATAATTAAACAATGACTATCTAACCCACGTTTTTTTTTTTTTTTTTTTTTTTTTTTTTAATAATTAGCTTTTTATAATGTTTTTAACTGGCAGACTTACTGAGGTAGGTGTTGATTTTATTGTTTAACTTTAACTATTGATATCATGTTATACAAAATGTGCGAGTTTAGTAGCATATAATGGCCGTTAATTAAGTTAAAATATGCTTCGTAAAGTTTTAAAATATTTTTATGGATATTCATATATATATTTTAAATAACAATTTCATGAGTCATTGTTATAAGTATATCGCGTATATTTATTTACATATCACAGTAACTCGTGCTTACCATTTGATATTTATATTCCCGTTACCAATAATTTAGCCGTATTTAATATTCAAACCAGTATACGTATAAATTAAACTTTTAGATAGAATAACATGAGTCCTTATTTAAAAAAATATTCTAATGGATAAAAGTCTACAACTAACAATATTAAAATTCGCATATTTACAAAATTTTGTAATTTAAATAGATAAAAGTCTGAAACTAATACTAATACTCATCTCATTTTAAACAAAGTTCATATTATTAAATATAAGGGGTATAAAGTGTAAGGGGTTATTTGTGTTTTTTCTAAAGTTATTAAAAAACATTGAAACTTGTAATTTTACACTTAGCTCCATATATTTTATGTAAAATTCAACCACTAAAGTTTTATTAATTACTTCATCTTTTTTTTAAGTTTTAGTTTTCATAAATTTGACACATATAATTTTATGCATTTTTTTCTTAACCAAATTTCTCCATCAAATTTATTAAGTTTAACCAAAATCAATTTAATTTTGACTTTTTATTGACCAATCATATTGCTCGATTTCGCCTACGTGGCAAAATCGAGCTCTCCTATTAGTCTAATTTTTTTTCAATGAGAAGGGTTTTGCGAAAACACTCCGAAATAATGTAATTCTTTTATTATATAAAAGATAACTCTAATAAGATACCATATGACCATGATCACGAAATGTATGATACATACATTCTCTTTCTTTTTTCACATTCCCTAATTTCGTATCTCTTAGCATAACTACGTGTACCATCGTCGATAAGACAACACAAAGCCGCCTCAACTTTTTTGTATGCCTTCTTACCACCATGGACATTGTTATTTAGGATTTGCCTTAAATGATATTCTCTTGTAGGCATTCTTATTAACCTCAAAAGAATACTTTCTTCCAACTCCAAAAATCGCATAATAATCAGTGGTATCATTGATTTTAGCGATCACACGAGCGTTGATAAATAGGTCTTGCCAATAAATTATATCATGTGATTCTTGTGTTTGGAGATGAAGACTATCTGATACTGATTATTATGCTTATTTTAAAATAACAATTTAGTTAGAGATTAGCTTTGATCTAAACTACTACTCCGTATTAACGATAACAAAAACCTTTTTTGTTTTGTTTTTTTCTAAAGATGGGCTTTATTATAAGGAGAAGCAAAGCCATAAGCCGATACAAGAGAAAATAAACAGACTAATACAACTAAGACTAGAAGCCATATGAAGAAACCTCCTAGCAAACAATCCGGAGGAAACTTTACAGACGAAAACAAACCACCAAACTTCGAAATGACTCACTACTCCTTCCATATAATTAGAGGAGAAGTGCGAAAAACCCCATCCTTTGCCAATTTATCAGCATCAAAATTGCATTCTCGATATATGTGAACAATGGATCGACCTGATCAACTTGATAAAAAAATCATCTATCACCTGAAAGTGGTGCAATAACTTCCATGGTCTCTTTCTTGGATCAAGAACGTTCGAAGAATCACTTTTGATAATGATTTTAATCGATTTGAACTCGTCCTCCTTATGAAGCATCTTGCACGCTTCTTTTATTGCTAAAATTTCTGCAACATTAGAGTCCGTAACACCAACCGATGCCGAGAACAAAGCAATGACAACTCCCTCACTATTGCGTAACAAACCACCAATACCCGCCAAACCCGGTTTACCTTTTGCCGAACCGTCTACGTTAAACTTTAACGACCCATCATCGGGAGGATACCACTAAGAAGGCCGTTCAACCTTACGAACATCAGTATGTGATTGAAAAAATATTCACAAAGAAATCCAGAATAGAATATGAACAAACCGGAAAGAAAGCCTTGATCCAACAACCTGTTCTAAATTTAACTAGATCTAGCATATGAGACCAATAAACTTCCTTATTTGAAAAGATTGAGTTATTTCGAGCTTCCCAAATATGCCATAAAACTGAAAACAAAGATGTTTGCCAAACTTCTTTACACTTAACGACTTTGGCCATATCAGCCCACCATACAAACAGTTCAGTTATACTTCGGGAAGTTACCCAATTACAACCCCAACCCTCAACTAAAGCCCACCAGATGCGAAGCGAAATTTTGCATTGAACAAAAAGATGATCTATTGTCTCGACATTATTCTTGCACAATGGACATTCAATAATATTATCTAAAATAATGTCAACGAGTATGGCACCGACCCGCCGCGTTGCGGCGTGGCGTTGTTTCATGCCATTGATTATTAGATGGTATTTTTTTTAAGTAGAAAGCATAACGGTCTTGTGCTTTGTATTTTGCAAGGTCATTAGTGATATCCACAACTATCAAAGAAGAGGTGTAACTAAAGAGCAAATTCATATGCAGGAAACCAAATTTCATATAAAGTATAACTAAATATAAGAATGTTGAAATTATCCTTTAGCAAAAAGCCTACACATAATTACTATATTGAAAGAGTGATATTTCCAAGATGCTTGTTACACACTGGTTTGCTTGTAGTCTTGGTACCGAAAACTTGTTTACCGAACATTGCACAAACCCCTGCAGGCACATTAAAGAAACTTGTTATTCATAAATTTTGAATGAAGCGTAAACTAAAATGATGAGAATTTGCCAAAGCCTCCAAAAGTACAGATAACCGGGAATATCATTTGACTGTACCGTTTGATTTCTGATGGTTGGTCAGTTGGTCAACCTCATTCGAAGATTTAGATGTCCTAACTGAATTCATTCTAGTGTAGAAGACACCTGCTTCATGGACACTACCTGACACAAAATCAAGTACCAATGAGTCCTAAGCATTTCCTGAATTGACTATTACGATGATGTCAATGCAAACTAACGACAAAACTTTAATCCTTTTTTTTGGTTTAAGAAACTTTGGGAATACGTAATACCAGGAGCGTGATAAAAATTACGTGAATCGCCGACAAAGTCTTTGGTAGAATGAAGCACCCTCGGTACACACTGTATAACTGCAATAATAAGCAAAAAATCTTCAGGATATATGTATGGAACGAAAACGTAGGTACCAAAATTCTCAAATAGTTATTGTATGCTTCAAAAAAAGAAGAAAATCGACAGCAAAAAAGAAAACAGGAACATCTCACCACGACTTTGATAGCAGTCTATGCAAGCAGCTTTGTCACCAGAAGGAAAGTATACAAACTCGTTATATGCATCCGAAGTCCGAACAGAGTTGGAAAAACCTCAATGGCTGCATATAAATCACAACCAATCTACATTAACCAATTTCTTTTATAAATTCAATACCCTTTTATCAATAATCATAATTGCAAAATCCCACAAAGTTAAACATAAACCAACGTGTAAATGTTTTAATATGCCAACAATAAATGATCAAAAAATAACTTAACAAACAAAAAGATCCACTACAGCTCAAGCTTGACATAATTTAAGACAAAAAAAAAAAAAGAAAAAAAAAAGAGAAAAAAAAAATCGTAACATTAAAAACGAAACAAAAGCGAATTAATAAAGAAAAGCACCTTTAATTTCGGATGTCGCTACTAATATTTTGATCCCGATAGAAAGGTGGTTGTCCATGAAGAGCTCTCGTCGTTTATATGTTTTGGTCTACCGATTACCCCGGCAACACACGTCCATTCTTGACAACTGCTAGTGACCGCACAAAGAAAACCCAAACACCCCCGTTTTGATATCCGGAAGAATCTGGAATTTTTGGNAATTTCGGATGTCGCTACTAATATTTTGATCCCGATAGAAAGGTGGTTGTCCATGAAGAGCTCTCGTCGTTTATATGTTTTGGTCTACCGATTACCCCGGCAACACACGTCCATTCTTGACAACTGCTAGTGACCGCACAAAGAAAACCCAAACACCCCCGTTTTGATATCCGGAAGAATCTGGAATTTTTGGGAAGATAAGCGAAGGCCGTTGTGTATAATTTTTTTTTTTTTTTTTTTTTTTTTGGATGGGGCTTTTTGGGCTTTATTTTTCTAGAGTTACAACAGAAAAACGTTTAATAAACTTTTAAACTTTCTGAAGTGAGGAAAATCGTTCATATATATGTTAGTATGTTACGCTTAGTTGGTCATATGTCTACACTCTCCACAATGTCCACATGCCATTCTCCTTCACATCAACTTTTAAACAGACTTTTTTTGTTACCGCTACACCAAATCCTACTATAGTACTATTACACTAAGTCATTCATTAAAGATACATGTAGTATCTTATCAACACGACAACAACAACTAATTTTTCATATATCCTATATCATCTTTTAGTCACATATATCTCGAATAAACAAAATATCTTTGGATGTATAAACAACATTTCTTGGTGAGTAATCTGTTCATCTTTTTGCATCCTTGACTTTTGCGATATAATCCTAAATAACCCATGGCATGGTATATTTTTGGGCTGTAAATTTTATGGTTAATAAAAAACTAACGAACCTGATTAACCCGAATCACTCTTACCCGGTAACAACCCGAACACGATTACCCGATCCCTTATCGGGTCGGGATACGGGTCAGTTTCTCATTATGAAAACCCGATTCAACCCGACCCGATAACACCCCTACCCATAATACTCACAAAGAAACAAATTATTGAGGCTTGGAAGACACCGTGAGCTTTTGAGTTGTTGACAATAGAAAGAATCGAACCTGTGGCTGTCGTTGGAGCATTAACACCAAAAAACATCACAAATGATGTTTGACGTCCAA
The DNA here is from genome assembly GCA_014162995.1 of Artemisia annua. Lineage (NCBI taxonomy): Eukaryota > Viridiplantae > Streptophyta > Magnoliopsida > Asterales > Asteraceae > Artemisia > Artemisia annua. Next base: position 217,815 of record LBNU01016972.1, on the reverse strand, counting down.
CGGGATTAAATACATCAATCGGCCCTTCAGATGGGGCTACCGAACGGCGACATTTTGAACAACACTGATATCAGCAGCAAACACATTAGGCACCAGACAACTCGCTGCAAGACAACAAAAATAACGACAGCCAAAACTTCTTAACAGAGCTGAATAATGAAATGGACATATACTTACAGATGTAGTTACTACCTTCATTTGGCTTCATGAATTGGAAGCAGTAGTCTTTCAGAATCTGCAAAACACACACAAACACGGAACTGTGTTCCAAACATAGAAAGGAATAAGGCACATGCTCTATCAAATGCAATTGACTACAAAATGCTGACAAAAAAGGTTGTGGTGATGGTTGGGATACCACAATTACTTACGAAATCCATAACCCAATTAACAATGTCTGAAAAGTAACTTATCAAAGAGGCAATAATCACAGCAAATTCCAAAAGAGTGCTGCAAATTTAAATCGAATAAAAAATTCAGAAGTACACCATTATAGAGGCTCAGTTTTGACCTATTTCATAAAAAAGAAAATAAGTTTTGGCCCATTTCACTACTTGATTTATTCAAGTTGTAGTAAAGCGGTTTCTTACGTACCGCATTTATAGGCCTTTACACATGCCTATTCACTTGAATCTGCCAAATTTGTAATTGTTCGGCTAACTCCCCATGTCACGGTTACCTTATCTTCCACTGCCTTAATAACTGCAAAATTGAATTACGCTAATTAACAACAAAGTCTGATTCTTTACGCAAGTATAGCAATAAAATTCAATTTCAAGCATCTATCATCCATTGCTTCTGTAAGAGTAGATTGTAATTATGATCATGCCTCGCCCTTGTATATGTGAAACATCAACAGAAAGGGTCCTATGAAGTTTCACCACGTTGATTCTTTGGAATTGGAGCATTGGTTTCTGGATCGACAATCTTTATTTCAGCATCATGGACAATCGTACCACATGGTCCTGATTTGATCTCGAATGGCTCTTTAGTGAATGCTAAAGAAATTGCTTGCACTGGTCCTCCTTCCGTGATACCATAACCTTGGAATTCGTATGCATACATGGTTATTACGAACACATGAACTCATTTAGAAGCGAGCAGAGAGTAAACACTCGTCAAACTAACACGTTTAGGAATGTTGATGTTCCCTTTTTTGGAAGTTAAGAAAAGAAAATTACAATGAACTTTTATTGGATTGACATCCTTTCATGTTTTATTATGTTTGATTTAACCAACTGATGTCCATATGATTTAACCTTTAACTTGATTTTCAACGACTCATGAGACCGTTTATCATCCTCTTTAGTGTGTATATATAATCCTAGCATTATTGTAAGACAATGCATTAATTCATAACCCCCTATAAAAAAATGTACTGAAAATACGTAACAAATTTTCAAATTGATTACAAAATACTTACAACTACTTTAAGGTTTAGCAGAATGAGAAACACATACGATGTCTTATGAATGTCGATGACTTCGGCATTGTGCGCCTTATCCTTCCATAGCTGCCGAATTATGTTAGCATCGAGGTACGGTAATCTGCGAAAGGATCATTAAGAGGCATTATAAGTCAAATTTTAACAATTTCATATCATTCAAACCACCACACTTTTGTCTCTTACTGATTGAAAGTTTTAATAAATATTCAATTTTTTTTTAACTAATATGCAACTTATCGTAAAAACCATATATAAAATGTGAATAAAAAAGAGGCAGTAGTTTTAATATACCTGAAGAACTAACAACTCAGAAAATCAGACAATTAGGTCTTTCTTCATTATCAGCTTTTTCATATAAAGCATTCTTTAACTCATTTGACACCCTTAACAATAGGTCAACCGGACAGTAACCGTATGAAAACATAAGCTGAAACAAACATCCTCTTCAAACCATTTTTGTTTTCTCTGTACCTCAACCAATTCCAGCATTTTGCCAGCATTCTTCGAACTATCAAAAAAATCACATTGTAAGCTGTAATAATTGCTTCTAAAAATCAAAAAATAAACAAAACCATCCTCAAAAAACACAAATTAAACAAAACCCATATGAAAATAAATCAAGCAAAATCTGAACAAAAACATAAACCTAACAACAAATATAACCAAAAGCATATACATACCTTTAATCGGAGATGAAGAGGGCACAAACAAAAGCTCCCAACAAATGTTGTACCAGAAAAACCCAAAAAAAAAATGAATATCCTAACACCTCCATAACTCTTACATCATATCCGGCTGTAATCGATGTTGAATCTTATATCTCTAAAATCTTTTACACAAAAACCTTGAATCTTCCTCATCTTGGTACCTCATCCTTCCACAATCTTCTTCATCGTCTCCGTACGCATGTCTGTGTTGATGGTATTTAGTGAAGGTTCTGGATCTTGCTATGCTTATCTAGTTATTTCTTCTTTTCTTTTTGGACCTGAAAACAGGCCGGATGGATCATTTGAGGCGGATCAAGATAGCCCAAAAAGAGGCCTGGGGTAGTGTTTGATGAGTGACGTCGTTTTGAAGGCAGCGGCCACCGTTGATATTCAGGGGAGGTGTTTGGTTGTTGATGATAGAAGAAGAAGAGGAGGTTGTGAACTTATGAGTCGGTGCCACCGGAACTATCCAGAAGTAAGATGAATAATTAGCGTTTGATTTTGGATCGGGCCTTAGCAGTCGAAAATCTTCGGGGCCCAATGCCACTTAAACGGCGTCGTATGTGATTGTATATAATATATATAGTAATTCTCGATAAAAGATCTCTAGTTGGCAACTTGCCCAATAGAATTTGCCAACAAAGAAGACGAGCCTTAGGTGGAACTTTGAATTTCCATAACGATGACAGAAGTGGATTACCATCGTTTCTCCACCTTATAACAAAACGATTTGGATGAAAACTTACCGGATGATTCGAAAGACCAAATACCTTTGTCGTTGTTCGACACCACCAACGTTATTGAGTTTAAAACGGATGTAAATTCTTCAAACTTGTCACCTTTTTTAGTTCTCTGTAGCCTACTATTTTTTTTATAGTTCCATGTACTCAACTTTTGAATTCATTTAGTTCCATGTACCGAGTGATCAATTGTGTGTACTATTTGACAGATATACCTAAAATTAGTTGAGCACATGGAACTATAAAAATGGTCAAATAGTACACACAATTGGTCACCCCGTACACGGAACTAAGTGAATTTAAAAGTTGAGCACATAGAACTTTAAAAAAATAGTAGGCTACATAAAATTACAAAATTTGACAAGTTAAATACATTATCAGTATAATTATATATACTCATCAAAGAAGCCCAAGACCAATCTGAAACATGGCCCGTTTGCTATATGACTTATATGAATTGCTAACGGGTGCCCAATGGGCATTTTATAAGGTGTAAATATATGAAAAGTTTCTGCGTATTAATTAAAAATATATTTAATCATGGTAAATTATATGTTTAATTAAGGTTTATTAAATGCATTTTTTATTATAAAAAGAAAGTTTTAGTGTATTAATTAGATATTAAACGAATTTTATCAAAAACTTTGAACCACTACTACTATGCGTGAATACGAGTTACCGTCTTAAAATTATTGTTAGCAGACAAAATCACACAATTTAATAAAGTGAGACCACTATGATTTTTAACAATTTTAATAAAATATTCTTTCATCATTATTATTATTGTTATTTTATTGCTTAAAATGAAAAAATTGAACAATTACTTTAAGAAATCTTTTTCTAAATGGAGATGATATGTACACCATTAAAAATAATGTGCACACCACTAAATTACACTTATGATGCACACAGTACAACATCGACAGGATTAGTGAGGATTAGTAGTGTGCATGTGTGTCCAAAGAAGAACAAAACATAACATAGTTCCGTCAAACAAACAAAGAAACACAGACAGACAAAAAAACATTCAAGGATGAAAAGAGGCGGTAGTAGCAGCAGTAAAAGACGACCAAAATCATCTTACAACCAAAAGTACAAAAACAACAACAACAACAACATTAATCAACAACAAAAGATTAGTCAATCTTGTCCTTCATCTTCAGAATTATTTCCTAAAATACCACCTAATCTCAATGTCCCCACTTTAGTTGTTTCTAATAAAGAAGATGATGTAAGAGATAAAGGCAAACAAGTGTCTTTAGAAGATGAGGATGGTGATGATGATGTGGTGAAAAAGCTGGAGAATTTGAGGCTGGGTTGTCAAGAAGCTGATTTATCAGATGATGTGTTTAGAGATAATGATCAGTTACAACAAGATGAGGTTTATTAATTAACCCTTTACATTTACATGCCTTCATTTTGTTTGTTTTTGTTGTTGTGTGTGTTAATGATGATTAGAAGTCCTAAGCAATTATTTAAGGGGGTGTTTGGGATTGCCTATGAAAACTGATTTTATGCGGATAAACAATTTTTTGAGTGTTTGGATAGAAGCTTGCTGCTTGTGGATATATATGCTGATTTGAAGGTGAAATAAGCTGTTTGGTAGCTGGATTATTTTGTCTCGTAAATGTTAAATCCCTAAGCAACTGCTTTCCTGATTATTTGAAGGAAATGTAGCCAAATTGTTAGTGTTTCCTGTCCCCTAGTGTTGTATAAATGGAGTATTAATCCAGTGAAGCTGCTAATTATACATCTTGCTATGGTACTTGATCCCTTGCAAATTATATGATAAATATGTCAGACCTTAATAAGGCTGCATATGTCTTAGACAATACGGAGGGTGCATTGGGAGTGTTTGGTTTTGAATGTAAAATAGATGGCTTTGCAGCTGAGAAAGCCTTTCTGTTTGGATAGTCATATTGTCAGGTTTAGCGAGTCTTGGATAGATGTGTGAGAGATCTCAAGCTCAGTTCTTGCTAGGTGCAAAGTGGCCATGCCAACCTCCTCACGCCAACCTCCTGAAAAGGGAGGGCTTTACCCGGTTTGAGTCTGTGTGGCCACGCCAACCTCCTCATGACTTGGTATTCTGATTGGTATAGAATATAGTCTGTATAGTGTTAGTTTTTGTGATTAATATCTTTCACCTTTTCACCACCAACAAAACTGCTTACCTGATAATGCATTATGTCCATGGACGGACCTATTAAGGGACCGGGGAGGGCCCCGGCCCCCCCAAACTTTGCGGCGCCTAATGTAAAAATTATAGGTTTTAGGGGTAATTTAGTTGTGGTTACAAACAAATCTCCGATTCGGCCCCCCCAAAATAAATTCGCCCCCCCCCAAAATAAATGTTCAAGTTCCGTCTATGATTATGTCACAAGACCAATCTGAAACATGGCCCGTTTGCTATATGACTTATATGAATTGCTAACGGGTGCCCAATGGGCATTTTATAAGGTGTAAATATATGAAAAGTTTATGCGTATTGAATTAAAAATCATATTTAATCATGGTAAATTATATGTTTAATTAAGGTTTATTAAATGCATTTTTTATTATAAAAAAAAAAAGGAAAGTTTTAGTGTATTAATTAGATATTAAACGAATTTTATCAAAAACTTTGAACCACTACTACTATGCGTGAATACGAGTTACCGTCTTAAAATTATTGTTAGAAAATAAAATCACACAGTTTAATAAAGTGAGACCACTATGATTTTTAACAATTTTAATAAATATTCTTTCATTATGAGTATTATTATTTTATAATTTTATTGCTTAAAATGGAAAAATTGAACAATTACTTTAAGAAATCTTTTTTTCTAAAAAAGGATCATATGTTGAAATCTTTTATATATTTATATAATACAACAAAACCCCAAGTGGGGACTTTTTCATTTCAAAAAAACTAAACCTTCCCTAATTTAGTAATATTTATATCCATTTGTTGATATACTACACAAGTAGAAGATAAATACAAAAAATTATAGATAAGATGCAACTATCAATAGAATAAACTTTTTAAATGATTATCTTTAATAATAAACAAATATAATTAAAAATCATAAATCAAACAAAACAAATATTAAATTATTTGTTTTTTAATAAATAAAAATATATCATTTAAAAAAAAATTAAAAAAAAACCCGCGCGTGCGCGGGCATTATAACTAGTGAAGAACAAAACATAACATAGTTCCGTCAAAGAAACACAGACAGACAAAAAAAACATTCAAGGATGAAAAGAGGCGGTAGTAGCAGCAGTAAAAGACGACCAAAATCTTCTTACAACAACCAAAAGTACAAAAACAACAACAACAACATTAATCAACAACAAAAGACTATTCAATCTTGTTCTTCATCTTCACAATTATTTCCTAAAATACCACCTAATCTCAATGTCCCCACCTTAGTTGTTTTGAATAAAGAAGATGATGCAAGAGATAAAGGCAAACAAGTTTCTTTAGAAGATGAGGATGATGATGTGGTGAAAAAGCTGGAGAATTTGAGGTTGGGTTGTCAAGAAGCTGATTTATCAGATGATGTGTTTAGAGATAATGATCAGTTACAACAAGATGAGGTTCATTTTTATTGTTTTTGTTGTGTATGTTATGTTAGACTATTACAAATATTTAAGGGGGTGTTTGGGATTGCCTATGAAAACTGCTTTTATGCGGATAAATAATTTTTTGAGTGTTTGGATAGAAGCATGCTAGTTATGTACTTTGGAGGTGAAATAAGCTGTTTGGTAGCTGGATTATTCAAATTGTTTTTGACATTCTGATTATTTTGTCTCGTAAATGTTAAATGACTTAAATCCCTAATCCCGCCAGTAGAATGTAGACAGATCCTACCCCTACCCCAGGATAAGCATAAACCCGAAAGTAGGGAGACTGCCTCCGGCAAGTGTAAAGAAAATGAAGGGAATGTAGCCAAATTGTTAGTGTTTCCTGTCCTATGGTGATTCTATACATCTTGTTGTGGGACTTAATCCCTTGCAAAGTTATATGTTCGTCTGACATGGTGAATGTCATAATAAATATGCCAGACCTTAATAAGCCTGTAAATGTCTTAGACAATACGGAGGGTGCATTGGGAGTGTTTGGTTTTGAATGTAAAGATAGATGGCTTTGCAGCCAAGGAAGCCTTACTGTTTGGATCTTCTATACAAGTCGAAGAAAATGTGCTCTGTTAGGTGTGTGATAAGTCTCAAGCTCAATTCCTGCTAGGTGCAAACAACCCTGAAGTGGCCACGCTAACCTCCTGAAAAAGGCCGGGCTTTACCCGGTTTGAGTCTGTGTGGCCACGCCAACCTCTTAAGACTTAGTATTCTGATTGATATAGGATAGTCTGTTCTGTATAATGTTAGTTTTTGTGATTAATATATTTCACCTTTTAACCCCCAACAAAACTGCTTCCCTGTTTAATGCGTTATGTCATAACAGTAGCAAATCCGAACACTTCCTATTACATTGTATTTTTGTTACAGCTGATGTGCTTATTTTAAAAGGCATTTGCAGATTTCCTAAGCAATCCAACCCCCCTAGTTTAGGCATCAATTTGTTATGTATATTAAGTAATGATCATCAACTTTTCACGGGCTATATCTGCATTGAAAACATAAACAACACATAAATACCTTGTAATTGCAAAAAAATTCCCCTAACCGATAAAAATGAAAAATTGAATTGTAGGTACTGGCTATGGAATCTATCTATGGAGAGAACATCTTTATCCTCAACAACGAGAATGGACTGCGATCTTTTCAGGTGGTGTAGTGTTCTTAGGTGATTTCAATTTCATTTTGCAAAAGAAAATGTGATATTAACGATGTTTTATTTCTGTTTGCAGATTCGCATCCACATTGAAGCTCCTGAAGAGCTAACTATCTCCACAAAACTAAATACAAATACGAATAATTCAGATGATTTTTCATACTCTTTTCAAGTCAAGTATATTCCACCAATAATTTTGACTTGTTTATTACCCAAATCATACCCTACACATCTCCCTCCTTATTTTACAATCTCTGTACAATGGTTGGATTCGGTAAGAATATCAAGTTTGTGTTCCATGTTGGATTCAATATGGAACGAACAACACGGGCAAGAAGTTATATACTCGTGGGCTGAATGGTTGCACAGTTCTGCTATATCTTATCTCGGATTTGACAAAGAAATAATTCTTGGTCCGTATGGTAGGAAAGACCGTGGGGACCCACGGGCAATTTCGGGATGTGTATCTGCAGATGTTGATATTCCTTCATTGAAGAGTTACAATGAGGAGCAACGGCTTGAATCTTTCCTTACAAATTTGCAAGAATGTTGCATCTGCTTTAGTGAATTTGCTGGTAATTTTCTATCGTCTAAATGAGAGTTTATTCTGCTAAACATATGCACGTTACAATAAATTGATCTATTGAGTTAACGGGTGTTTGGCTTTGTGGTTTGAAATTGATTATCTGATAGACAAATTCTGCTCATGATTATTTGGGATAAACACAAAACTGGTTAAAGAAGGTTAACATAAAAGTGGACGATGCCCCCTTTACTTAAACATAATTTGTGAAACTTTAACTCTTATGCACAAGACGGTCTCCTTTTTGGTCATTTTATGCATGGTTTTTTATAATAATTAAATTTTGCTAGGCACTCAAACTAACTGATAATCAGATTATTATTACGTCAAGAAACGTCCAAAAACTATATTCTACAACCCGTCTTATTACAAATGTCTAATTGATATGGTTAATCTGATGTTACCAGCATTGTGCGTGATTCTTTAATCGACCTGTTTTCTATGTTTTCTGCAGGTAGTGAATTTATAAGATTGCCATGTCAACATTTCTTCTGTGAAAAATGCATGAAAACTTACTCAGATGTACTTATACAAGAAGGTAGTGTGAATAAGCTTTTGTGCCCTATTACAAAATGTGGGGGAATGATTCCACCAGGTCTTATTAAACGATGGCTTGGTGATGAGGAGTTTGAAAGATGGGAATCACTTACATTACAGAAGACACTCGAATCAATGACTGATGTGGTCTACTGTCCAAGATGTGAAACACCGTGCATAGAAGAAGAAGATCAACATGCACAATGCACCAAATGCTTCTTTAACTTTTGCACACTTTGTAGGGAAAAACGGCATGTCGGAATTATGTGTCTCACACCAGAAATGAAGCTTCGTATCTTGCAGGTAACATCAGAAAATCTTTATTTTACTTAAGTATTGAATGAAATTTATATCAAAGTTGTATGGCATGATAAATGCTTTCCGTTTTACAATTTATGAGCTCACAAATTATCATGTCAAATTGTCAACATCTTCATTAAAGGATTTTTTTAAAATATTTTAGGTTTTGTATACATAAAAATATATAACCCGTACAAAAAAAGTACCCATTTAAACCTGATTCCGTTGTGAGTAATGTCTCCCCGCACATGACCCACCTGATTTTCCGCCTTTAATGATAGTATTTAATATTCTCATGGGATTAAGGAAGTATGTGATGTATATGAATAAACATAATCTTGTATTGGTGCAGGAGAGACAAGGGTCAGGTCAAATGGGAGATAAACAAAGGCGACGGGAACAAGAAATGATACAAGAGCTTCTTAGTGTCAAAGAGATACTTCGTGATGCAAAGCAATGCCCATCTTGTAAGATGGCGATTTCAAAAACGGAAGGTTGCAACAAAATGGTCTGTCAGAACTGTGGCAAGTATTTCTGCTATCTGTGTAACAAGGCCATCGATGGATATGATCATTTCAGGTATATATCGTACTAAGATATGACAAATTTAGACCCTTTTACTAATAAATAGACCAATTCGGGAGATATTTTATCTTTAAAGGGTCACATTGGTAACACAAAAAGACAATTACAAAATACCTTAAAAGGAAACGAGTCTAAAGTTGCTAATAGTGTGTTTTAAATGCATAACCCTCTTAAAACCGTTTTATTAAAAAAAATTGATTTTATTGTAATATTATTATTCTGTAATCTTGTTCAACACCCCAAATTTTTTTAGACAATTTGTTTCATGTCAACCCTGCTGCCCC